>JAWPHD010005305.1:0-166329 GCA_037043455.1 Cyrtodaria siliqua | reverse complement strand
GGTCGGTTTAGTGTATTCAGTTATGTTATATTTGTAGGTTCAGTTCAAAATGAAGGTCTGGGAGACGAATATTATGTTGACGTTCGACTCCTTTACGGAAAAAGTTCGGGAAATGTCTTTCCAGACATTAGACGATACTTCATCATTCCCCGAAAGGTCTGAACATTGTGTGGCAGAGGTAGCTTATAAGAAGGCACCATACAATTTACCAAACATTAATGACATTTATTTCCCAGATGTTAGGCATTTTGTTGCGGGTAATTTTCATAATCATTTGGTGGAGTTGAAACTATTATTAAGGTCAAATGGGTCAAAGGGCAGCGAGCTATTGCAGTGGATTGAAAATGGTGTAGATATTAATCATTTTCTGGTACCGTATAAGGAACATTTTTGGGGGCGGGATTATGACTGCGACTCCCCGCCAGCAAGGCGTTTTAATAATGCAAATAAATGCAAACATTTTGCAGATTTCATTGATGTCACTATTCAAGAAAGATTGCGCAATGGTTCTTTTCAGTGCGTGGGAAAAGTTAGAGATTGTGAACCACCTTATATAGTGACCCCATTAACGGTGGAACCGTCAAAGCCTCGGTTATGTTTAAATCTTATGTACCTAAATAAATGGATTTTAGACAAGCATTTCACTCTTGACACACTAAAAGATCTCCCAAGGTTGGTTAAAAAGGAGGCATATTTTACTTCCATCGATGACAAATCGGGTTGTTATAATGTCTTGCTAACCTCGAGCTCTTACAAATTCGTCGGTTTTCAGTGGGCGGGCCACTATTTCTGTTTTAAAACCCTCCCATTTGCTTTCAAGCTTTCGAGTTACATATACCACACTTTAAATTTACAACCTACCTCCTACATAAGGTCAACGTTTGATTTGCCAATGTTTTTGTATATAGATGACAGGTTAATGGAGGAAATCAGGAAGAAAACATTTGCTAGGTGCTATGACGGGGCCTAGTTAGCAAATTATATAGTTTGCGACATCCTCGTTAGACTGGGTTACTGTATTAATTGGAAAAATCTGTTTTTCTTACAACTCAAAAACTGGTGTTTCTGGGTTTCATAATTGATTCGGTTGAGAGGTGTTTTCGAATTACTGACAAGAAAAAACAATCATTCAAAATGATATATAGGGTCCTATAGAAACCACAGCGTCCGAACGCAATGGCATCGTAGGTCCGCAATGTACTGCAAACAAGGACTTGAAACTACAATGAAAGAGACAAAAAACAACAATAAGGGTGGTGAAGACAGGGTTAGACTCTAAGGGAGGATTTGTTATCGATAAAGTCAGTTTCAGTTAATGATTTGCAAATTTTTTGCGGGAAAGCAATTTCTTTCATGCTTGCGGTACGGCGGCTAAGTTATATACCAGGGAACTTAACCAAAATGATATATAGGGTCCTATAGAAACCACAGCGTCCGAACGCAATGGCATCGTAGGTCCGCACTGTACTGCAAACAAGGACTAGAAACTACAACGAAAGAGACAAAAAACAACAGAAAGGTCGGTGAAGACAGGGTCGCCGACTTGGAACGGTCAGTAGGCAATAAGGCCTACTGGTTAGCTTGAATCGATTTTATATGCGCACAATCCTCGCTATTATCCTGTCTTCAGCGCCCAAATAAACAAAACTATATCCCATCAAAAGGAATTCTCTAACAATAAAGTCCACATCCAGAGAAACTAACTAAAGATACACATACAAAATAATAAACATCTCAGGATGTATCCAGAATCGTACTGAAAAACCATAGTAGTTGCAGCTAAAGAGAAAAGCCATTTCTATGGGTATCAAATCAAATTGTCGCATCAAGGTCACGGGTGCATTATGCGAAGAATTAATGTTTTTGCGGTTTTTAGATAACTGGAGAGGCAAATTAGTTTGGAAATTAGAGAAACCATCCAGAATGATAAAGAAAAGTGATTCTACACTTTCTAAAAAGGCATGGGGTCATTCAGGAAACGTACGGGGGTGACCAGGGTCACACAATTGACTTAATGGCACTTGATTCCAACAGCATGAAGGACAGACATGGAAATTCACTAAAACATTTTACCCCACACCAGACCCCCAGGTCAGATGGGGTCAATTTGTTCTGTCAGTCGGTCTCAAAGTATGAAAATTGCTATGTTTCCCTCCATTTTCCCTCGTGCTGCCGGTCATAACCTTTATCTTAGAAAATCAGCCTTCATGCACAGTAATTGTTCCAGCGGATTGTGTTAACCCGGTATGGATGCTTTCTGTGGCCCCATTTATAGTTGATGGGTTCATTTTAGGACACAGAGGTAAAAAAAATGTGATTTGTTTGTCTTCAAAGAATGGGTTCACCTACGATAAGGTGGGATTAGGTACTAACTTATGGGCAGTGCGCTTGTTAGGGACAAATAGGGATAGTAATGTGGCAAGTGTTCCATATGGAAAACTTGTACTGCTGCACAATCCGTCAATCTCCAGTAATTGTCATTTTCTTTGCGTTGGGGATTCTATGATTACCTTTTTGTTGGAAGTAAAGGCATTCAATAATCCAATGGTTCATGTGTTTGCTGAGGGTGGTGCTTTAGTGCACACAGTTCAACATCATTTAGTAAGGCTAGCAATCCTCTATCCACCTAGGGTAATTCTTATTCATGTAGGTGTGAATAACCTGAGTAAGACATATTTGTATCAAAGTGAATTTGAGCAGATGTTGATTGCATGTGCTGCAATAGAAAACTTGGAGTGCTCTATATTGAAAATGTCGCAGTTGTATCATAATTTACATATTATTCTTTCCTCTGTTACATCTACATTAATGATAGAGCTGTTGTGTATAATGGACATTTGAAAAGGTGCTGTGAAAGAAACAGTTGGATATACATGAGCAATGACAATATAGCCGTAAATGATTTGAGGGACACTTTGCACTTGAACAAGACTGGAGGAAGCTTGTATTTAAATTATCTTTTGGGATTAATAAAAACAAATATCATGATGTGTTAAAGAGTGACGAAGCATTATGCACCATTTACTATTGATTGCATCTTAATAGTATTGTGATGTACAGTATGCATATTAAAATGTTTTATATCTGGCTGTGTGTGTTGTTTTGCAAATGAAATGCAGCTTAAAGCGTTACATGTCAGGGTCAATTAACTTACAAAGAACTGCCATGTGGTCGACAAGCATTAAATTAATTGGTATATTAACAGCTTATCTCCATGATATCCTGTGCCCACTTAAAGGTTGTTTGGAGTTCAGAGCTCTTTAACAAAGGTAATGATATCTATTTTCCAGAAAACAAGACCTGAATATCCCATACATCAAGACTTCATGAGGTGATTACAGTGCAGGGTACAAAATGACTCCGACTTTTGTTTTTGCATATCTTGTGTCCCTGGGGAAATGTGTGAAAAAAACCACTTGAATACAAATCTCCAAAGCGAAATCGACGCCAGAATCGAGTATTTAGATACTCTTGTCGACTCATCGAGTTATTCTAAGCAAAAATGTAAATTAGAAGGGGAACTATCTATTTTTCTGCATGATTTAAATCCGCAAAAGAATCGGATGAATGCACTACCGGAGGATCTCCGGAGATTTATAGTATTTAAAGAGGCAAACGGCCGAACACATTTACATGAGTCTACATGTGTTTTCAAGGGTATGACTGGTCGGCGAGATTGAGAATGCAAGATTTTTATGGCAGCACAATCGGTAGATAGTCTCATAGGAAAGCTTAGAGCGACATTTAGGGACATTGGTCGATCTGGAGACTGGAACCCTGTGTTTTCCACTGGTAATCCTGCATCATCAATACTGTTTAAAAAGCATCTCAAGGCCGTCAACCTTGAGCAGGCAACCAATGATGTTGTAATTAAACAATCAGTCCCATTTATGTTCGATAAATTGGGAAGGCTGTGCAGGCATCTTTCATATCAATTGTTCGTGGAAAAAGATCCCATTACAAAGTTTTTATTGCACAGAGATAGGGCTTATTTTTCATTACTTTGCCATTCAGGAGACAGGGCGGGAGATTTAGGACTTCTATCATGCAATCGCATTTTTGAGCTGCCAAGAACTCAAGGTATTTTTTATCTCGCATACGGCTGTGAAGACTGATTCACTAGATCATCCTAAACATTTAATTGTTTTAAAATCAGAGAACTCGGACATATGTCCAGTTTTGCATCTCCAGAAGTATATTCATTTCGTTGCAATACGGTTCTTTGTTTAGGACACGTGATAAAACGTCAAGGACCATAGTAGATAAGCCGGTCTCATCTAGCACAATGTCTGATAGATTAAAGTCTCATTTGACGTCCATTAATTTGTATCAGGGTAAATCTGCTTATAGTGGTCGAAGGGGTTGTGCAATAACATTAAGGATGTTGGGTGTAAATGACGAGGCAATAAATAAACACATTGGCTGGGGTTCACATGCAATGTTGAATCATTATTCAAACATTGGAGGTATATATGGGCCCCAAAGTGTCGCACACGCCTTGTCAAGAGCAGCCCGGTCAGCTAAGGATAAATCGGAGTCTGACCTGATAAAGATTTCAAGGGAATATTCAAATCTTAGCAGTCTGCAGACATTTTATTTCAGTGCATTGATAAAGAGGCAGTTTATTTACGGTCATACCTGGTTCCAAATCTTGGATTGTTTCAGTTCATATTGATATTGACCGGGTCAAATTAAACAGTTGGACTAGTGTTTATTCTTAACTTTGACTAGCATTCAATTTCAATGTTTGTTAGGGTGAATATGGAGGTTGATCAACAGCAATACATTAAACCATTATAAACTGATAGCTTTGAGTTTGTTCCTTTTTCATATGTAGTTTGTGAGTGTTATTATGAAGTGTGGCAGATTAATGATTAATATTGGTGAGTATTGGATAAGGAATAGAGTATAGGAAGAGTTTGTTATAACTGGTATGACAGCATTAATTGTCATAAAGGAAAGAAAGCATACGCAGTTTTCTTATAATCCAATACTTATCAATGAGGGCACGGTCAGGGAACTTGCACTATAGCACTATTACAAGTTCCCTTGCTGGGCCCCGAATAAGATAAACAAGCATCAAGCCATTTGAGGTCAGTCCTTCACTGGATATGATTGGAGGTATAAGAAAGGGAATATACATTATATGTGTTGCTGGTGTTTGGGTGTGTGGGTGATCGAAGATAAAAACAAAAAAAGCAAAAAAAATAAGATCTCTGGCATTGCCCTTTTTCTCTCATTTAAGAAAGCATACGCAGTTTTCTTATAATCCAATACTTATCAATGAGGGCACGGTCAGGGAACTTGCAATATAGCACTATTAGAGCATACCCAGCAGGCATTTTTCATCAGTACAACTTTGGTACAACGTAATAATCCATCGTTGATCAGACATACAATTCACATCAAAATGAATGTTTTTCGATGCCTTTTTTTCGACGACAAACGTTGTATTGATGTTGGATTAACATTCAAAATGAAAGTTGTTTAGACATTGTTTTACGACGATGTACCGAGGTAAAAAAAAAAAAAAATTGACGTTGGATTAACAGTCAGGATGAAAGTTTTTTAGACTTCATTTTCCAAAGTTGTACTGACGTCAAAACCCACCTTTGTAATGACATCGGATGTTGTATTTTATTCTACTTGTGATTTTCTCTCTCATTTACACTTATGTTTCATATACCGCATTGAAGGTTTCGTGCTGATCGACATTTTGGCCCATTTTATTAGAGTTTCCTTAACTTTCCTCATTATCTTGTATTAGACACTGATGTCGAGTTTTGGACCTCTTTTAACAGTCCGTAAGTTTGTCTGTTTGCGTGTTTGTTTCTGTTTTTTACGGTTGACTGTCCTCCTTGAATGCTACTTTCGCTGTCCGATCTTTTTATATTTCTTTTTAGTGCACACTAGTGTTGTTTGTGCCGTGTGGCGACCATAAAAAGTCTCCCCGTACATCCAATCAATATTGTTATTTTTACATCCTACAGGGATTGTATGACATTCATTGATCCAGTTTTTCCTTAAACACGTGTGTTTCATATACCGCGTTGAAGGTTTTGTGCTGATCGACATTTTGGACCATTTTATTAGGGTTTCCTTAACTTTCCTCATTATCTTGGATTAGATACTGATGTCGAGTTTTGGACCTCTTTTAACAGTCCGTAAGTTTGCTTTTGCCTTCTTGTTTGTCTGTGTGCGTGTTTGTTTCTATGTTTTGTGGTTGACTGTCCTCCTTGAATGCTACTTTCCCTGTCCGATCTTTTTATATTCCTTTTACGTTTCAGTTATATTGGCCAACTGACAGTTTTATTCACTTTACAGTTGTCATACAAGCTGCGAGTGAACAAGATACCAAGATTAATGGTAGTGATGGATAATATAACATGAAAGCGATAGTTAATGTGTATTTGTAGCATGGTCACTGGAAATTATCTCTGTAATAGCACAGGTGTAAATCGTTTAATTGAAAATAACATCTGTCAGAATAATAGCTACAAAACATGGACATGCTACGCCCATCTCGATGTTTAAATTAACCAACTCAATGTAAACATACTCTGTCTATTACATATTTTTATTAACTTTCAAACTGTTTTTTGTTTTTTAATTCGTGCGTTTATATTGCTATTCGTCGAAATATGTATACATATGTGATACAATAGTTAAAGCACACATAACACTATTATACGATAATCCAAAGTCTTATGACACCGCCCAGCAGGCATATGACGTCAGGACAACGTTGGCAAAACGTTATAACATGGTGTTGTAATGATTTCACATTCAAAATGAAAGACTATGACGTCATTTTGCGACATATAAAGAGTTGTACTGACGTCAAATGTTGACGTATAATGGACGTCAAATCCCAACATTTCGTCTGACAAAAAATCAACGTAAGTTGACGTTAAAACAACGTCGGTATAACATCATAAGCTTAATTTGTAAAGAAGTTTAAAGTCCGACGTTTTATCAAACGTTGACGTCCAACTGACTTCAAAATCCAACGTTGTATTTGATGTCAAATCGACGTTACTTGACTTCAGTACACTGTTGTTGGAACGTCATAAACCAATGTAGTACTGACGTTGGATTAACAGTCACAATTAAAGTGTTTTAGACGTCATATTCAGACGTCAAGCAGATGTCAAAGTCCGTCGTTGTATTTACGTTGGCTTTAAGTTAATGCACTCACACCAACGTTGTATTCTCGTTGGATTTAGGTACCAGGATTGTGCATTATTTCCACGTATTTATGACCACAATCCCAAGTCAGTACGACGTCAAAACTTGACGTGTTTTGACGTCTGTTAGACATCGCGATTTGGACGGCGTATTGACGTTGGAATAAGGTTACCGACGGCATGACCATATATCAACATATATCCCACGTTGGTCCGACGTCCTGTGCTTGCTGGGTAAGCAGACAGGTACAAGAGTTGTTTCCAACTCAAAAGGCAATGCATATCATGTATATTAGAGAATGAACAAATGAGCATGATGCTACTACATGAAAAATAGTTTTCCAAAGTTGTGTACAGCTTTTCAAACCAGTCTCATTTCCATGACGAATCAAGTGTTTTGATCTTACACGTATAACATATCACTATATCAGAAATTAAAATTATGAAATTATTCAAAATGTCAATTCTGTTATAATAGATGTTGTGAAAGTTTTAATATAGAAAGTGATCGCTATTAGGTTTGAATTTGTCAAAATAGCCAATTTTCATCGAAAATCATGTGTTATAGAAAGCAGTGTAAAATAGTTATCTTACCTTTGATTGTTAAGCCTTTTTCGCTAGATATGAGGTGCAATATATACCATCTCTAACTATTTTACCACTCCCAAGTCTCTAAACAAGGAACTCAATATTCTAGTTAGAACTACTTTCGAGCACTACCCAATTGATCTCATGCATTCCGGTCTAGCTCCATATGACTAGGTAATATGTACTAAGGATGGCCTCAAACAAAGAAATGGCCTGAAAACTCCACAGACATAAGTGTATGGAGATTGGATCTCAAACATCCATAGAAATAAGTGTATGAAAACTGTCTCTCAAACATCCATAAACATATGTGTACGGAGGATGGCTGATCCCTTACCTGCAAACCAAGCCATTGTATAACGGGTGTGTTAGTAGAGCTGAATGGATACATGTCGCACAGGGTACTACACTAATATACCTCGGATACTTCCGTGGATACTCATATTTACCTTGTGAATACATATGTATTTCCCCTTACTCATTCAGCGTAAATAGAGCCAAGTAATTCACACGTGTGTGCCTATAGAAACTGGAGGAAAACATATACATCTTTATTTTCAACGACAAACCATATCTTTCTGCCAAGATCTAGTTGTTTGTCCCAGTTATCTGAATTGGCTATCTTGGAAAGTAACGGAGTGTTTGGCTCTAGTCCATATATGATTGTATATCATTTTTCAAGGGTAACATCCTCATATTTGTTCCATTATAAGATATATAGGATTGGGCCAAGACGAATAAATGTTCATAGACATGCATCAATGTAACATGTAATGGTTACTTTTCAATACTCTATATATTTATTTTCCATACCTACGATGGCCAAATTTGTTTAAACCTGTATAATCGTGTTTTTAATCTGACTTTATCTGGTTTGATTAATTAGAGGGAAGGCATCTTATTTAAGCAATGTCCCAGCAAGCAGACTGAAAAATAATATAAATGTGAAAAAACGAGAATGTGTTTGGAGAATAGTATTATTATTTAGTTGTTTAAATGTATAAAAATGAGAAATAATATATTGTTAAGATTTGACCGAGAATCTTTTGATGAAATTGCTTCTTCTGGAATAAGATGTATGCTAGACTGTTGCGGTCACATTCGTCCTTTGTGCTACGTGCTTCGTTTAAAACAATGTCAGTACGTTATTTATTTATATTGGTTCGTTGGCAGATTTTATTTCACCGAGAAGTGAACAAACGTTATTTAACACGAATGCGAAGCATAATCAATTCGAGGTAAAATAAAAACGTTATTCACGACCAAAAAACGAAATGGTTTTCTCAGTTATGTCCAAGACAATGATATAACTTTCATATCAACTTACTGAAAAATATTGTTTTCGAAACAAATTGACACGGAAAACGGACATATTTATTGTACTGCACTATACAGAATTACAATGACAACACTTCCTGAAATACATGACCGATTTTTAAAACCTATAGCTTATTTACTTAAAACATTTGCAAGGTAAACGTGTAAATCAGAATTTTTGCTGCTACTATTATAGCGACGGGAAAATATGTAAATAGAAGAAATAATTCGCATTTTTTCGCTGTTTATTAGGTTTTGCCGGTAGTAAATTAAAAAATCCACGAAGCGCATTTTTTCGGCTTTTTTACGATTTTAAACGCCGATAGAATGTATAAATGAATGAATGAATGAATGCTGTTTTATGGCACGTCGATACATAAATAGGTCATATTGTGCACAAAAACGGATGAAAGATGAAGAAATGAAGTATTAATTAAACATTAATGTAAACACACAAAGACAAAACCACCCACAAACAAGGCAGCAAAACAAACCAACAAACGCCGCCAACGAGTGCACAAACACGCAAACACACATAAGAACACACCACAACGACCCACAAAGCCCGACCCCACTCAAGAAACCCAAAACAAGACCAAAACCCACAGCACCAAACACCCCAACCCCCACCCCACAGCACCAACACTGCAGAACCCATGCCGCACAGGATCAAAGCCCAAACACCTTAACAAGACGCCCGACCGTCAACGGTGCAAAATAGGATACACAACCCGGCAACCGCTCACCCTGCAATAAGTACGAACGCGCACTCCCTACCCCGCACCGGGCCAGATCACTCTTTAACCCCGCCGAACGGTTCCATCGGAAGAACACCACTCCCCGAACGGCCTAATCGAACGGAGCCCATTGTCCACCTAAATTCACAAGCGGACCGCTAAGAGTAACGAATACATGAGCCAACACAACCCCCAAAAACCAGCACAAAGCAATCCGGCATCAGACATATGCAAATCCAACGCCGCCCAGCAGCACCACCAGTCCCGCCATCCCCACGGACCCCCATACGGCCCTGAAGTCGCTGAAAACAACAACACCATCAACAACGGGCCACCACGCCCCACACCACCAGACTCTGAACGCAACTCAAGGCAAGCCCATTTGCATTAAAAATTAAATAAAAGTGTCAGTTTTCATTTTGTCTTCGTTATTCTATCAAATACTTAACTATATTATAGGTGCACTATTATCAACATTAAGTAATGTGTAAAAAACAATTTCTTCTGAACTATTCTAATAAATAATATGAATGATTGCACAAATGCAAATTATGCAGAAAAAAAAGACCGAACACCAGAAGTTTTAAGCAAATAAAGACTGCCTAGTGTCCCTTTAACACAACTTGTTTTCGCATGTATCCAGTACATGTAGTTTACACGAGCTCATATGAAAATCACGCTGCATTATCACTGAAAACATTTTTTACTCTAACTTTGAACAGCACCGTGCAAGCATAACACATGTGGTTATACAAGCTCCATTTAAAGAACTACACAAGTGCAAACAATTTTTAAAAAGGCTCCCACCTCCATATTATCCAATGGCATTTAATACGGCTTGACATTCTGAAGTCGTCAGTATCAATTCACTTAGAGCTGCTCAAGGACACGATTCACATTTGAGGCCTCTCTGAAAAACAACATCAACCCAATGTCAATGAGCAAACAGACATAGTTTATCCTTTGTTATACATAATGTAACATATTTAAAAAAGAAAAGAAAAAAATGAAAAACTAAATTGAATAAAGCATGAATACTACTTGCGCTCAAATACACGGTTAATGTAATATAAACATCTCTCATCATACATTATACATGTAAAATATAATGTAGCCTGAATTGGAGATCCATTAAAGACATTGTTCCACTTTCAAAGCATATTTCCAGCCCATGGAATAGTCATTTATTTTGAGACACACTGGATGCAAGCGTAGTAGTTCCACCTCCTTAAAAGCTTTTAAGTGAAGTATACTTTCTCGAAATCTGGCGCGTTTTTTTCGCAACAAAACGTATCTAGTAAATGTAAATAAATGTAAATTCAAAATCACTTCCTTGCCTCAAAACTCTGCTGTACATGAATATGAATCTGACCGATTTCAGTCAAATGGCAATGGCAGTTTACATTGTTTCAATGGTAGTTGTATCGGGTTATGTTTTCACGAATGTGCCAGAAAATGGGATAACATAACGATATAGAGACAACGCTAACAATTTACATTCATGCATCTGAGAGGTGGGGGTGTAGGGGGATTCTAGTTTACTTACCCCCTCCTTGTTTTCGGTATGCGAGCTCCATCTCCCTCCCCCCACCCCTCCCCACCCCCCACCACCACCTACCGTACTTGGGTGGGATGCGGACATGGATAGCATTTCTACTAGTAATTGTTTTATTCCACGAAACGTTCTACAGTTTACAGTACATCCAGTTACTGGAAAGATCGGAGTACATGAAAAACACTTATAGTGAGTATGAACTTTCTATTATACAGTAAACACCACTTTTTAGGCACTTTATTGGCCAATGTCTAAATATGTACGATCTAAAAGTGGTGTGTACTGTTTATCAATAAACACAATTTTATAAAACAACTACCTTGATAATGGACCTCTAGCAGCAGACAGTAATCCAAAATCCAATTTGCAACAACATGTCACGAGCACGACACATACGAAATATTGCAGTCTCGGTTTGATTGAGACTGTTCATGAGCTGTAGTGAAATATGCTAGCTACCGCTCACGCCCTCTAGCCCCGGGTTGAGCAGAACTCAATATTCATAAAATCAATAGTACAAAATTTAAACCATCCCGAAGATGGCATGCATATGGCGGTGGACATGGAGTGTACTGCAACTTAACTTGTAAATTGACTTGTATTGGTGCATGTGAAGAAAAACTGTACAAATCATGAACAATAAAATCATTTATAATATAGAACAATTTGCTAGATATTAAGACGTAATCGATTAGGCTTTCGCCATTCACTGACATAAAGGTTGTATTAAATTTACCAACACCGGCATCGTCGCCTTTACGACAGTTAACAATACATATATCGCTGCTTTGACATAAATCAAGTAATTGTTGACAAGATGAATTACATATTTTGTCGATACTAGATCTATCTGGCATATAACCAAACGACTCAGCTCATCAATGCGGTCAATGACAGGAATAAAAGTGCTTAATCTTTCTGTGTTATAATTTATGTCACTTTAGATCGTCTAAAATTGCAATATTATCTACTTTAGAATATTTATGAATTCCTTGCTCTATTCGTGAACGTGTTTGGTTTATATTAAAGTAAACAGAATAACGTGGAGGTATATATATAAAACACATACAAATATTATTATCAAGGTTGAAAAAATCTTTACAATGTTTAACCCATATAACTCCTGAATTAACTTTTTCTAATATTTCAACATCCTTCGAAACCTTATTACTAATATTACTAATAGACAAACATACTCCTCCATGCCCTCGCTTACCCTTTCCATTCACAGTCTCGGTTCTAGGTACATAAATACACTCATTACGTGGTCAGGCCTTAATTCCATTAAGCGATGGGAAAGCTTATATTACCAGGATTTTATTACGGATATAACTCGTTTAAAAACAATTTTTACTGAAAAAGTGTCATAACCTGTTTAAAATTACCTATTAAATGCTTTAATTTTACAATATGCAAACTTTTTAAACCAAAATTAAGGTTTTATTTCATACCCCAGCCAACCCCGTTTAGCTTCTTGGAGAAGGATTTGGATGGGGTTAATACTCGGACCACGTAATGCCATAACCATTCAGACTAAACTCATTCTCCTTTCGCTGACAAGTTTCAGAAAGAAAAACAATATCAAAATTGCATACAAAATTCAAATAATCTTATCGTCGCATCAAGATGGTTCAATGAGACTATAGAAATGTCATGCCCTTCTCGGTTTCCCTAGTCCTGGGATTCTGGTGAATAAAGTATGTTGTTAATGAACAATTGTCACGAACAAAAACATTCAGTCATGTGTGCAATTTTACCTGATTCACTTATTATTTTTTGCATTCCAGTGAAATCGTCCAAACTTCACGGCTCAATACTCTAATAGCATTATACCAGACTATCTCTATCACCATGATATTACATAGTTTGTGCATTAAGGTATAACACAAACTTAGGAAACATACTTTTGTTTTATATTAACGATACAGTAATATTTGCATAATATGCACTGGACGTGTCTCACTTAGATCGATGTTGGGTTCGATAATTAGTCATGGTATAATTTCAGATAAGAGGAAATTGAACCAGTAAGAAACTGTCCTGGGGGTTGTCAGCCTAGACACACAAATTAGAAAGACAGCTGTTAAGGAAACATACACTCTCGAAAAACATACAGCACATCGTTAGAAAACAAACGAGAGATGGTTGGCGGAAAGTTGTGTTTAGTTTAGTTTAATATACGCCATGCACGTGTTTGGAAATTAAGTAAATGAAGTTCATGTCAGGTACAGTTTGTTCCATATTCAGCGTATTTTTTTGTTATATATACTTTAGCATCATCTTGCGAGAATTTTGCGATTTTGCATGTCAGTTGAATTAATAAAAAGTAAACGTAGGACAGATATAGAATTCAATCAAACGTGTCAGTGGTTGCATTTCAAACTGATGCATTTAGATGAAATATTTCTTTGAGAATTATGGATTGACTGTCCAGATCTTAATTCTTAGCACATCAATATTTTAGAGACTTTAGTCATACATTGAATTAACTGATCTTGAAGAGTATCTTGAAACATGACAAAATGGTATATTGATGCAAAATTAAAATCACGTTATAACATGGTATTCCGGTATGCAGATAAATGTTTGAATTGTATCTTATAACATGACATCCTAACACCCAAATTAAAGCTTAAAGAGCACTTTGTAGTTGGTATAACAGTATGCAGATACAAGCTTGAAGTGTAGCTCAATGCATTGTATTATAGTATGCAGATGAAAAGTTAAGTAAACCTTATAACATGGTATACTGATATACAAATGAGCGCCTGTAAAGGTATTGTACTGCATAAAATGGTGCTCTACAGATTTAACATTCAAAAACACCTTATAATAAGGTATATTCAAAAGGTGTGTAAAGGCAAACGTGTAAAGATTAAGGTGTAAAGGTAAAGTGTGAAAGTAAACATATAAGGTAAGTTTTAAAAGTACAGGTGTAACGTAATGGTGTAAATGTACAGGTGTAAATTAAAAGTGTTCTACAATAAGGATAGAAGTCGCTGTTCTCCGTTTGTAAAGGTGTAAAATAAAAGTGCTCTACAATAAGGATAGAAGTCGCCGTTCTCCGTTTGTAAAGTTTGAAGAGCGACAGACTAAAAATAGTATGAAAGTGGACCTTTGGATACGGCCGAACACGATAAATACGAACTATTGCAGTCTCGGTTTGATTGAGACTAAGCCGGACGTGTATTGAAACAAAAACTTACTAAGTTGTCTATACAATTGTATGCAGATTCCTTTACATAAACACTTTCTGTCTTCGTATTTCCTACAGGTATGTACATTTACCGTTTGTACAAGTTACCATCATGTTTTATACTGTGCTAATTAATCAAAGTAATTAGCGTGTCAATAATGAAAGAGAGGTCACAGTTCCTATTATTGATTTTCTTTATTAACAGTGTTTAAATTAAACAGATTATTTGAAATGGTGCGTTTATTATGTTTGTCTGTTGCAAACCGGGGCGTCCGTGGCCGAGTGGTTAGAGTCTCTGACTTGCAATCACTTGCCCCTCGCCGCTGTAGGTTCGATCCCTCAGGGGGGAAGGAATCTTTATGTGAGGAAGCTATCCAGCTGGCTTGCGGAACGTCGGTGGTTCTACCCAAGTGCCCGCCCGTGCACGAAAATTGCCCGGAGGGGCACCTGGGGTCTTCCTCCACCAGTTGAAGCTGGAAAGTCGCCATATGACCTTAGCTGTTGGTGCGACTATAAAATCCAATTCAATTCATTCTGTTGCAAACCACATTCGAAACCATCACCATAAACTTCAAGTGTTCAAGTTTTAGTAACATAGTAAATATATTTGTGTTAATATTATAAATGTTTTGATGAATGACTCATTGACAATGCAAACCTTAAATATCAACATAATGGAAATGCGTGACTGAGGGGTCGTTGTCAATTCTGGGCTTTTTCCTTCCCTACACTGGTGATGCTGAAGATCAAGTTATATTGTTCCTGTTTGCATGTTGCTTCATTCCAATACAGTCATTACTTTACGTTTCATTTGTATGTTACTTTATCTGTAAAATACAATATGTTAAAATTAAGATACACGTATATATCATGTAGTTGGAATGACCTTTCCTTACTGTCATTTACTTGTCATTATCAGCTACTGCTATACCATATAGCCATTTCCTTGCACATATCGGGGATGTTGCAGTTAAACTATGTAGCCATATCCTTGCCAATATCAGATATGCTGTAGATCAAGTTATGCCATATAGCTATGTCCTTGCCAATATCAGTGATGCTTCAATTATACCATATAGCTATATCCTTGCTAGTATCGGTGACGCTGCAGCTAAACAATATAGCCATATCCTTGCCAATATCAGTGACACTGCAACTTCATGTTTACCATTTATCATTAGCATTACCAATATCAGTGGCGTTGCAGCTATACTATTTGTCATGTCCTTGCTAACTTCAGAAATTCTGCAGATCAAGTTATAAAATATAACCATATCATTGCCAATATCTGTGACGCTGCAGTTATACCATGTAGCAATATCCTTGCCAATATTATTAATAATGCAGCAATACCATATAATCATATCCTTGTCAATATCAGTGACACTGCAGCTATACTAAGAAGCCATATCCCTGTCAATATTATTGATGCTGTAGCTGTACAATGTAGCCATAGCCTTGCTAATTGTATTGATGCTGCAGTAATACCATATAACCATATCATTGCCAGTATTAGTAACGCTGCAGCTATGCCATGTAGCCATATCCTTGCCAATATCAGTGATGCAGCAGCTATACCGTAAAGCCATATAATTGCCAATATCAGTGACACTACAGCTATACCATATTGCCATATCATTACCAATATCATTGATCGTGTAGATTAAGTCATAGCATATTCTTGGCAATATCAGTGGTGCTGCAATTATTTCATACAGCCATATCGTTGACAATATCAGCGATGGTGCCAAGTTTGTATTTCAATATACAATCCTCTAGTTACACCATGTAATTCACTAATGTTAAAACCTTGCATTACATTATTTCGTTTTGTCTGTTTAACTTTGTATATTTACAGTAAAAGTAGAAATAAAAATCGAACAGGAAAAGTAGCATTCAAGGACGACAGCCAACCACAAACACATACAGAAACACAGGACAACTTTTAAGACGAATAAAATAGGGACAATAGGTTATTTCACATAGAACACTTCTTATGAAGACGTTGGTCAACTATTGCACATAGTTAGAGACACTTCCAAACAAATTGTATTATGGCCTTCACATTCACTTTTTATAACGGCTCAACATAATAGCGACATAATATATACTTTCCTTAAATAATAGACATGTTTTGACTGTTTTCCTTTATGTCCTTTACACAACTTGTTTTTTGACTGTGCACTTTTTATATTTAACGTAAACACGCGTATTAATAGCTACAAATAGCATACATTTCCGATTGTAAGTACCGTATTGTTTCTAATTAGCGCCCCCCCCCCCCCCCAACTAACTTTTAAAAAAATAATCGTACCTTAAGGTGTAAAAGTGGTTAATATCCAAGAAAATGGGAAACAGTATACACACATTTATGAATTTAATTCCATATTTCAGTAACACAACATTTTTTAGCATTATATAAGGAAATTAAAATGTGTACTTGCTTATGAAAAGCGTTCTAATAAGCGCCCCCTTTCAGAAAATGTCACGCCCCTGGGGGGCGGGGGGTGGGGCGTTTATTAGAAACAATAAAGTTAGTCTGGCGCTGCGAGAAAATTGATTAAAAAGACCAAAAAAGGTATCAGAATAAACTGACAAAATACTGGGGCGACTCCGTGAAGTCTGAAACTTGCCAAATTATTTTCTAATTGTCTTGTCAAGACGTTCTTAAATCAGACCGTTGATGTTATTACTTGGTATATTCTAGCTAATATGAAAGGTAGTACCAATATAGTTCGTACTAATATATTTCGTAACGTATTTTACTGCATCATTGAATAATGTTTCTGTAACCTGATAAAGGTAAACTGACACAACTAATGATCACTCGCAAACAAGACACAAAAAGTAACGTTTCATTGCATTGGTTCACCTTCTGATCAACTCTCATATCTGTGTTTACATGTGTTATTGTAGTTTCTACTACGTCTGGGTTCCTCCTCATTTCATGTTCTCGTATTATTTTTTTTTGATCAATCTGTAGTAACATTATCACTGTCGTATAACCTGTACGGCTACTGTACGGCTACTGTACGGCTAGCCGATTTTGTTATTTTCAAGATGGCGGAGATGTCAACATCCGAAAATAAGTGCCTTACAATTTAGCTCGTTACTTACTTAATTCGGTAACATGCATAGATAGGTATGCTGACAGTTAGATAAATGATTCCTTTACACTCGGCTGCATATAGTATGTAACAAAATATTTACTACGTTTTGAAAAATCATAGCTGAAGCATGTCAATTTCTGTCGATCTGAAATCGAAGTGAGGAGACGCACCTATTTTGAACCATTTCTGGCTTGTTTCTGTACGGATCGAAGCGAAATAACTTGCATTACTTACTTTGTGATGATGTCTAAATGACCAGATAACTAATTTTTTGTAAACTATGCAATACATAAGAACAATTCTGATTCAAAAAATATTAGGCTGTACGGTGCGTTACCATTTCAAATGTGCTTACGTACGGTGCGTTCAGAACCCAAACCTGTACGGTGCGTTACACATATTTGACAAAATTACTGTACGGTGCGTTATGTATAGTTTTGGTGTGTTTTAGATGTAGACCATTTCTCTATATAGTTTTGTTCTTTTAAATAAGAAAAGTTTTTTATTTTTAGTTTTAGTTTCAGAGTTTCAAACTTTGCAAGTTATAGTAAGACAAATAGATAGTTTTAAGGATATGTTGCTGATTCAGATTTTATTCTGAACTTCGTTGTTCATTTACATTTGTGTATCTTGCTCCAAGTTTTACGACAGTGTACACTTTTAGAAACTGTCGTGTACCGTCTAAGTATGGTTATCGAGAGATTTGGTTTAACCATATTTTATTTCACATGTATTTACTCAATTTGTACACAACAGAAGAAAAAAGTTAATATGATGTTCTTTTTTTAGGTACAATATTAATTGTTTAAAATTGATGACATGTTTTATAACAGCAGTAATTTGATATGTTTATAACATAAATTCTGAAGGTAGAAGCAATAAATAGTGATAACTAAAATAGTTTATACGCATACAAGAATAGTTTATTTAATTAAATGAAAGAAACTTAAGATAGTAGAGTAATAAGGCATTCAAAGTGGAAGAAAAGAAATAGAACAACTTGAAATGTTAAATAATGTAGGAGTACTGTACAATTTAAATGTCATTTTATCATCGTTGCTTGAAATGAGAGTAAATGGGGATTGTCACACGGAAGAGGGTGCTACTTTTTTGGAACATACAACAACAAGGTAAATGAAACGAACTACTGGATAAATCGTTTTCAGTTGTGTGTTTTTTATATGTATATATACTGAAAGGAAAAAGGAAGGCATAATCAAAAAATTGCCTGTACATCCCCTTATATATACCTAATTCTACGTAATATTCCAGATATATCACAACGTGTTTTGTACGAAAATGGGCTACAAGTAATTACAGATAGAACAACTCTGTCATGTAATAAACCTTTTAATCAAAGTATATTTTGTTAAACGAATTTCATAAATGTTTCCCTTGAAAAAGTCAAACTATTTCAGCATTGTGTTTAATGTCAAGAGATTGCAAAGTTTAAAGCCTAAGTTTACTCACCTGCTTGAGCCAAATGCGCATTCTTCGATAATGAAACTTTAAAGGTGTAACCATTGGAGTGTTCCGTGCTGTTTAAGCCTTATTTCCGAAAGGACAGGCCTAATATTCGATTAGTGGTAGCATATTAAACATACAATATATAGTGGAAATACCCATTATGCGTTTCTTTTTCCTTTCAGTATATTTATGTACCGCGCTGAAGATAAAAATGGTTGTACATTTTCGTCTCCAAAGAGAAGTGTTTTCAATGTTGTGTTGGTAGACGGGGAATTCATTTTTTATATCGGTGAACTTATTGCAGGTTCAGCGTTTTCTACGAGTCCACAGGTACACAATGGTGAGAAACTGCAATTTAAACGCATTCTAGAGAACGGTATTTGAAGGTTTCTTTGTCGGAAGTAGTAGTTTATTCATGTTGTAATTACATGTATCACGATTAAGCGATGTTTTGAAGAAAAACTGTTGCGGCGTGACATGAATCTTCAGGTAAGGTATTCCTTTCGCGAATGACAAAGCGGAGAAAAGAGTCGTAGCGAAAGTTTGAATGGGCATTTATAGTTTGAATGTTCATGGCATTTCGTAGTTATATCTAGAGATGTTAGCGACAAAAGTAGGAACTAAATCAGAGAGAAATTTTGGGATAAAATGGTTGACCATTTTATTAAACATGATGAATTTATGTTAACGGCGCCTGTTTTCAAGAGTTCTCCAGTTGATTTCTCTGTTAGATTGTCAATATAGACAGGTTTTGTTGTTCCAGTTATTATCCGTGTATTTTCATATTACACTCAGCAAAATTCCTAATCGGTCACCTCAATAAATTGTAACTAAAAAAAAGAGTAAATTCAATTTCGTGAATTTATTGATCGCATAAGAAAGCGAAATTCATTACACATCAACAAACACAATTTCATTTCAAACAAATAAAGAGTTGACATCTTCTGCAGGAATGAATGAGGCGACCCGGTAATTCAAAAGTCACAAAATCGTGTTATTTGACGTCTGTTGTATGTTAATAACGTGTATGCCCTCCACCGGCAGCTCGACAACGACTCCTCATTGATACAATGTATCTGTGAAGATACTGCTGACGGATATTTCTCCAAACGCGGTTGACGTCACGCTCCAATTCCCGTAGATTCAGCTGCTGAGGATGGGCACGTTCCTTTCGTTTTAATAAGTCCCAGACACGCTCGACTGGGTTTAGGTCAGGACTTTTAGCAGGAAAATGGATGACTCGTATGTTATTGGCCTGTGACATTGCCAATGTTGCTTTGGCGACATGGCACGGAGCGTTGTCTTGGACGAGTTGCATACCACGGTTTGCAGCAATGTGTGGTATAAGGACAGGTTGAATGATGTCCGTCTGATATCGTCGTGCATTCATGTTGCCTTGTATGGACACGATCGGTGTTTTGGTGTACATCGAAATTCCCGCCCATATCATAATGGATCCTCCCCCGAACTGGTCCGCCTCAAGAACACAATTGGCGCTGTTTCTCTTACCACGCCGGCGATAAATACGTTTGCGGCCGTCGGCACAACGCAATGTAATCCTTGTCTCGTCGACGAAAAGAACATTCGCCCAGTCGGCCCTGGTGAACCGTAAATGTCGCCTAGCACAAGCTAAGCGAGCTTGGCGGTGTCTCCTCGTTAAGATAGGACCTTTCCTAGGTCGACGGCATCGAATTCCGACGTCACGTAACCGGTTTCGTACGGTTTGAGTTGATACATGACGTCCATGAGTCCCCTAGTATGCCTAGATGTCGTTGTAACTGGTAGAAAACGATCACGGAGATGTGATACGATCATGTATCTGTCCTGCTGTTGTGTTGTCACCCTCTGTTTGAACCGTCGGGGTCGATCAGCGACACTTCCGGTTTGGTTGATTTCGTCCAAAGAGCTTGGATGGTGGATAGCCGCCGATTGAAGGTTCTTGCCACCTGAAATAATGTTAAAAACGGAAATAGCCACCAAAATAATAGCTACAAATAAATTATATCGATATTCTTTTGAAATTTCAAAAAATAAAACTCACCTGTCGTAAAGGTGTTCCGGCCTGTAACATTCCGACAGCACGGCCGCGTTCCTCTTGTGTCATTCTCGCCATGGTATGTGTTTTTCAAGTAGGAAAATCATCAGCAATGACAAAAATGTACATGAACACGTGCATATTGGTGTCCATCAACTGCACGTGCAAAATGTGCTATATTGGTCAACACGCCTAAAACGCTTAATTTGACAGCGAGCCGGCCAGAAAAAAATCAATAATTAGCTGCAGTACCTATTCAAATATCGATATGTGAAATTTCGTGTTAATACATGCATTATTATAAAAATAGTAATACAATATATACTGACCGATTAGGAATTTTGTTAAGTGTATATTTTGTATAATTCATAGTTTTCATATTGTGTGCTGTTATTGAACAGAATATCGACGTACTCTAATATAGGTTTAATATAGGACGTGTAGAAGGGTTCTAGTAAAACTCTATCAAGTTTAAACAGCCACGTACGGTAAGAGCCGTATTTGGCCCCAGGATTTGTGAACATTTAAAACAAAGAAATTCAAGATATAAATGTAATACATTTGTAGATAAATACTTCATCTGTTCATACAAATGCAAAATAATACTCAAACCGTATCTAACGGGGCGATATTGTGCCTTGAATGCAGTCAGGTAGGTCGTTTTGAGCAAAAACGTGGAAAACGGCCATTATAAACGTCAACTGTAAAATAAACCAAAACGGCATCCCAGAGATATTTCCAGAATGCGTGCATAACGGTAATCCAAACCAAGCCTATACATATCTCTGGGATGCCGTTTTGGTTTATTTTGCTACAGATGATTTAGTGTTTAAAAACGCGGTAATTTTTCTCGCTGTGTTGCTATGAAGAGTTGTCGTTCGTATCAAAACAAGACCGTATCTAAGGAGTGTTGTCGTACTTATATAGATGGGGCCATTTACTTCCTGGTTCACACATGGGCGAAATTAACTCGTTATTAGTCGAATTTCCGACGGTAAGTGTTATTATTGGTAAATTACAAATATTATAATTATACATGTCAATTTATTGTAATGCTGTGTGATAATGTAGAGTTAAATTCCTACGAAAGCATGTTTTTAAGTGTTGTGTCATATGATTTCGCGAGAGGACCGACACACTTGTTAGATAACCAGCAGGGGTTTATAATCATTGGATGGTAGTTTGGTAGAATATGCAGACTCTGAACAGTACTTTTCAATCATAACGTGGAGCAGTAGGTTTTCATTTAAAGGGATATAAATGTATGCAATCACCAGCTTTATTGAAAACTTCTGCAAATCACAGACCCTGTCTGACAGGCATTAATATTTGTTGTACATCCATGATACGCGCATCCCTGTCTAAACCCACAGTGGTGAGGGCCGAGAACAAACAACGTCTTTACCCTCTCGACCACAGATGTGCTTATCATTGATGAGCCATATGTGCCCCCACGAGGGGTAGGGTGCGCAGGGGTAGTGGCGGCTTGCGCAGGGGTAAAATTTGAATAACCAAGCCATCAGTGGTTCTAGTCTCAATGGTCCAGTGGATATCATCTCTGTGCATACGGACATGACAATTTCGTTATCAGAATCAGTTAAAATGGGAAATATTAATAAATAGTCAATCCCATGAATCCGCTAAACACGTAAACATACATTTGAATCTATCTGATAGTAATAGTCGGGGCACAGTTCCCAACTTCCTAAATTCCTATCCTTCCCATCTCTCTGGTTCAGCTCTAAATATCCCAAGACAATGTTTTGATGAGTCATGATGAGCTTTTAGTAATAATTCATTTCATATTTGTATATTTAACTATTACACTATCCAGTGTTAAGCAATAGCACATGAGGTGTCTGATTTGATAATTGGAATATTGCTATTTACTCCTTTTTAGTGAATAGCACAAACACATCATTTCAAGTGCTAAATTGATATGCATCACACTCACAATATTCATGATTTAGTATCCCAAATTCAATTCATATTCAAAAAAATAATATTTGCTGTATAAACATTGTTTTTATCTA
Source organism: Cyrtodaria siliqua (assembly GCA_037043455.1). Classification (NCBI taxonomy): domain Eukaryota; kingdom Metazoa; phylum Mollusca; class Bivalvia; order Adapedonta; family Hiatellidae; genus Cyrtodaria; species Cyrtodaria siliqua. Next base: position 143,104 of record JAWPHD010005305.1, on the reverse strand, counting down.
ACTTAAATAAGCATCTTATGACAATGTTTTTGTTTCAGTGTTTGAGCATGTGTAAGCTGCAAGAATTGTGACATGGTCTTGAAAGTTGACATTGTCTTGGAAGTATCATGGTGACATGATATTGTCTTCTTTGATGAACAATCGGTATGCAGTTAAGCTTTTAATTCATGTGTTTTGTTTTTTTAAAGTTATTTTTCAACTTATTTGAATCTATAAATATGTTTATTTATAAACATACTACACTAGAAAAACGTGCATGTAAGGGTTACACCTGGGTACAAACAGTATATTGAGATCAGTGTGTCATGTGTCAGAGAAAAAACTCTTAATATATTTTCTCAAAAAAATGAAATGGGTTGAAATGTTCACCAATAGTGTACATGATTATAAAAGTGTAAATATGTAATGTTTAAAATTTTACAAGAATAATAATGAAATCAATAAAGTTGATATACCTCAGTTTAGTACAGTAAATTAATTGACATATGAATCAACATATTGTGTATTTCTTTTATGTAAAACAAATGTGCAATTTAATTTTCAGTGTGCTGTGTTGGTGAATGCATGGTCCGTGTTGCTGTGGCCAGTGTTATGACTACATGTATTTGGAAATATTGTAAGTTCTATGTTTGTATGTAATTAGTTTAGTATGATTTCATATAATCACTATATTTATATATTTTTCATGTATTTGTAGGGTGTAAAGATGTTGTTTTTTTAGTATGTGCATATAAATGCATATAATTGAGCCAAATAAATGTACTTAAATGGTTTTATAGAAAAGGGTGACTGTGAAAATAAATTAATAGGCCAGCATAGTCATATTCTAATGATTTCTAATCCATTTTGGCCTGTGATGGCCTTTCAATCAGATTACTTTAAAAATTGATATTTTATGTTTTATATGCGGCACTTTTTTTTATACATTTCCAACAGGAAACAACATGAAGAATATTGCAGAATATTCCAATGGAGGACCAGTCCAGTGAACTACATGCCTCCTTTTGGACAGAATTCTACAACACATGTCAGAAATAAGCAAGGGCACAATGTACCTATGTTTATGAAACGTTTAGTTTATAGTATGACCCATGTGAGTTTGGTCAGAAGTAACAAGGGATTGGTCAGAAGTAACAACTAAACTGACTTTAGTGGGACTGGTGATGATCTGGGAGAAATATGGTTGTCAGTCCAAATACAAATAAAACCATGTTTCAGTTTCCTATTAAATTTGCATACTCTAAACTAAGCCCCATGGTTCAGTTTCCTATTCAATTTGCATACACTAACCTAAGCCCCATGACCCATACGATTTTGTTATTATTAATGAAATGGTCTGGTCAGGAGAACTAGTCGACTCGGCTGATTTTCGATGTATTTATCATTATGTAAATTTATAAAATGCTTTAAAACTCTTGTAATTTCTTGTTTTGAGATCAAAATACGCTTTGTTTGAATTATATGTACAACTGTTCCCAATATAAACCCCATTCAAAGTAAGATTAAGCAACAAAAACCTGCAGTCATTGAGTTTTCCAGACCAAACAGTTTTATTAACACCAATAACTATTCCAGATTGCCTCCATTGTTATGAAAAGTCCTACATACTGTATGTGCATTCATCTTTGTAGGTGTGTTTTCTTCGATGTTGCTCAGATGCCGATTAATGCTAAGACCAGAAGATCGAAGGTGAAGGTCTTGATGAACTTCAATATGTTTCATAGTAATCATAAGACCTTGACCCTTAAAACTTCATACACATACATCTAGATGTGTACTAAACATTAATATCAAAAATTATAATGACTGACCTTGACCTATTGGTCACATATGTACTTTTCCCCTGTGTAATTATTATATGTCCATGAAATGGGAAGTATACTCATTCGCAAAAGAAACTGGACATATTCCTTTTGAAATTTGTCAATTTAATTCTAAAAAAACTTTATATAATTTAATCTAAACAAAACTCGAAGTCCACTTTCTTTTGCAACTGAGTATATTTTACATGGCGTTGTCTGATGATCCCTATTGATTTTTTTATAAGGTTTTACCATGTCCTCAATGGGACAGATAAGTTAGAAACAAAAAATGGAACACATTTGCATATCTAAATGAAATAAAGTAAACAATTAATATGTATGAAGATTAAACTATTTACAAATAAGGGATAATATGGTAGTAAAATAAACTATGTATATATATAAATCAACAAATGCCCGTCAAAGGGTGTGTAAACAAGTAAATATATATAAGAACATATTATAATGATTTATATAGTCTGATTTCTTTCAGGAAATCTAAAACAAGACTAAAATCTATACTTTCCAACAAGGACAACTCTATACATATCTGAAAAAAAACATTGCTTCTAACATGTTTAAACAAAAAAGGAAATTAAAATCTTGAAGAAAAAGAATATTTGGTGAAAAAACGAAAAAGAAGACATGTACACCTTACGTTCACACCAACGTTTATAAATACTACTATCAAATAATAAGAATTCACAACAAGTATTTCTGCAATGTTAACAAAAATAGGTTAGCATTGAGAAAAGTCGCAGTTTTGGTTAAAGTCAAGACTAAAACAGAGTTATCTCCCATATAATTCATATATTGTGTTTTAATATGGTAAAACTTGATAGTTTAATTATTTATAATTTATTAGCAAACACTTTTAAAGTACAAATAGTATTAAAAACAACAATGAGAGTAAGATTGCTTGCATTTTTCCTCCTATACCCCCTATTTTAAGTAATTAAAAAAACATACATACGTTGACGTTTCTTTGAGAAATGAGATAAGCCAACATATTTTTTTATTTTTTTGTTAAAATATAGGTATTTTGCAAAACATCTATGCATATTTTATCAAAATTTAATAGGGGCCAAAATATTAATTATTGACAACCTATACACATGATACAGAGAAATCAGTTGGGGAATTCTCCATCATGTTTTATAAAATAGTAAACCATTTAATCCCAAAATTCCTCTTTGATTTAGTTCCTACTTATGTCGGTAACATCTCTAGATATAACCTACGAAATGCCATGAACATCCAAACTATTAATGCCCAAGCAAATTATCACTAGGACTCTTTTCTCCCCTCTGTCATTCGCGAATGGAATAACCTACCTGAAGATTCACGTCACGTCGCAACAGTTTTTTCTTTCAAAAACTCACTTAATCATGATACATGTAGTAACAACATTTCAATAAACTACTACTTCCCACAAAGAAACCTTCAAATACTGACAATCATTAGAATGCGTTTAAATTGCAGTTCCCTCAACAACGACCTGTTTTCAAAAAATATGGTCGATTCGCTATTGTGTACCTGTGGACTCGTAGACAACGCTGAACGGTTCTTCTTTAACTGCAAAGTCGAAGTACACCGATATATGAAATGTATTGCTAAATTCAATTCCCCGTCTACCAACACAACACTAAAACACTTCTCTTCGGAGACGAAAATGTTTCTTACGACACAAACATTCTTATCTTCAGTATGTTCAGCGCGGTACATAAATATATATATATAAAAAAATGATGATCCAGTAGTTCGTTTCTTTCACTCGGTTGTTGTATTCTCCAAAACGGCAGCATCTTCTTCCGTGTGTCAATCCCCAATTACCCATATTTCAAGCAACGATGACAAAATGACATTTAAATTGTATTCTCTTTTACTTGATTTAACATTTGAGGTTGTGCTATTTTTTTTTCTTTCATTTTAAATGCTTTATTACTCTACTATCTTATGTTTCTTTCATGTAATTAAATAAACTATTCTGGATTACGTATCAAATATTTTAGTTAGCACTATTCATTGCTCCTGCCTTCAGGTAAAGAACATCATAAGTAGTTTACTTTCGTTCTAATCTGTTTTCTTCCAGTGTGTACAAATATTGTAAATACATGTGAAATAAAATATATTTTAACCAAATCGCTCTCGATAACCATACTTAGGCAGTACACGACAGTTTATAAAAGTGTACACAGTAGTGAAACTTGGAGGCAAGCATAATTTTTCAAATACATACATATTATGCGTTTTTCTTTCTAATTATAATCTGCAATTTGTAGATTTGCAATTAAGAATAAGTATTATTGTAACAACATGAACAAGATACACAAATGTAGATGAACAACGAAGTTCAGCATACAATCTAACTTGCAAAGTTTGAAACTCTGAAACTAAAGTTAAAACAACTTTTCTTATTTAAAAGAACATAAATACATAGAAATGGTCCACATCTAAAACACACCAAAACTCCTCAATGATACATAACACGGCGAAAAGTAATTTTGTCAAGTATGTGTAATATTTGATACTAGGCTGTGAGCTACAAGGAGAAACCCTACACCCCCCCCCCCCACCCAACCCCCACCCCAGGAGGAATTTTGTAGGGTATGATTTTCTGAAAGAACATACAATACGTTTCAAAATGAGACATGTGTGCCATCTGAGCGTTGGGGCTTTAGTGAGTTTTGGGGGAAAACGTTGGGTTTTTAGACGAAAATCGCCAAAAACTGAAAAAAAATTTAGAAAAAGAATGGAATATATTAAAACCAATTTGAATTGATGGAATCTTTCTCGGAACGCACCTCTGCGTGTAAATATTGAGATTTTGGGTAAAAATGTTAAAAAAATAAATAAATAAATCGCTGATTTCTGTAATACAATGGGGATATTTAACTATAAAATATAAAAATATCTAATACAACAGAAAAAAGAAATATTGTAACACTTTTGGTCAGGGTAAGGTCCAGTGATTAAGTAGAAAAAAGTCCCAAACCGCATGATGTTTGGAAATGCCTTAATTTTGAGGCAAAAATTGTGTATTTTTGTCAAAAATCGCCGGAATCTGGAATTATTTTTTGAAATTAGTTTGAACATAAACTTATCAAACTGAAGCAATAGAATGTTACACAGCATACATATTCAAGTTTTTCCTGACACAATATGTAACATATGTGCTCACATATTGGCATTTTAGGGCAAAATGTTGGAAAAATTACAAAAATCACTGATTTCTGTAATCCATTGTGTCATTGGGTTAAAATATAGAAACAAATTAAAAACAATTGAATAAGGACACATTGTAACATTTTTGGATAGACAAAGGTCCAATAATTAAGTAAAAAAAAGTCCCGAACCGTATGATGCTTGAAAATGCTTTAATATATAGGCGAAAAATGTGTATTTTTGTCAAAAATCGACGGAATCTGGAATTATTTTTGAAAATAGTATTAACATAAACTTATCAAATTTAAATAATATAGTGTTGCACAGCATACATATTCAAGTGTTTTCTTGCATCATATATAACAAATAAGCTAAAATATGTTGGAAAAAAGGACTAAAATCACTTATTTCTGCGATCCATTGGGGGTATTGGGTTAAAATCTAGAAAAAATAATAATACCGGTACAATAGAAAATAGACTGTAAGCTAGTAGGAGTAACCCTCACCCCAGGAGGAATTTTGTACACCCTATTTTTCTGAAAGCCCATTATGTGTAGAGCATTTTGGAACATGTACGTGTACCAACTGGCGACTTGGACTTTATCACGTTACCGGCATTTCGAACATGGTACACAGAGCTATATACAGTATACGTTATACATAGAGCAATAGTGTTGAGCGACCCTCTGCGTACGGCCACTGGGCCGACCCACATATTTTGCGACACAACGGGACCGGTGGCCAGCCGTCGGCAAAGGTCCCTGTACATGTGGCACTCGGTCGATAGTCCATATTAAGAGAAAGGCTACCCGAGTTCGAGTCTCGAACATGGCACATAGAGCTATATATAGTTATATAGAAGGATATAACGATGAACAACCTTCGGCCGACGGCCGCTTGGCCGACACAGATTGGGTGACACAACGGGACTAGTGGGCAGCAGTCGCCAATGGTCCCGGCAACGCGTGGCTTTCAATCGCAAGGCTGTATCAGGAGGGAGGCTACCCTAGTTCGTGTCTCGAACTTCGTAACTAACCTAGAGCTTTATACAGTATAGTTATATATGTATAGAGGGAAATAGCGTTGAGCGACCATCGGCCGATGGCCGCTGGACCGATCCACATATTTTGTGACACAACGGGACCGGTAGCCAGCCGTCAGCAAAGGTCCCCGCTATGCGTGGTACCTGGTCCCTAGGACTTCTCAGGGTGAGGGCTACCCGAGTTCGAGTCTCGGAACATGGCACATAGAGCTATGTACAGTTATATAGAAGGATATAGCGTTGAACAACCTTCGGCCGACGGCCCCTGCGCTGACACAGATTGGGTGACACACCGGGACTAGTAGGCAGCCGTCGGCAACGGTCCCGGCAACGCGTGGCATTCAATCGCTAGGCTGTATCAGGGCGAGGCTACCCGAGTTCGGGTCTCGCACCTCGTAACTCACCTAGAGCTTTATACAGTATAGTTATATGTATAGAGGGAAATAGCGTTGAGCGACCGATGGTCGCTGGACTGATCCACATATTTTGTGACACAACGGGACCGGTGGCCAGCCGTCGGCAAATATCCCCTTATGCGTGCTACATGGTCCCTAGGCCTTATCAGGGTGAGTGCTACCCGAGTTCGAGTCTTGAACATGGCACATAGAGTTATATACAGTCGGCAACGGTCCACGCTACGTGTGGCACTCGGTCCCTAGGTCGTATCAGGGGGACGGATACCTGAGTTCGGGTCTCGAACATGCCACATAGAGCTATATAGTACATAGCTTTGAGCGACCCGCAGCCGCTGGGCCTACCCACAGGTATTATGACCCAACGGGAATGGTGGACAGCCGTCGGCAACGGTCCTCGCAATGCGTGGCACTCAATCCTTAGGTCGTTTCAGGGGGAAGGCTTCCCGAGTTCGGGTCTCGAACATGGCACCTAGAGCAATAAACAGTATAGTTATATAGAGATAAATAGCCTTGAGCGACCCAAAGTCGACGGCCGCTGGGCCTACCCACAGGTTTTGTGACTCAACGGGAATAGTGGCCAGCCTCGGCAGAGGTCCCCGCTACGCGTGGCATTCGGTCGCTAGACCGTATAAGGGAAGGGCTACCTGAGTTCGGGAGGAGGGGTGTCTACAGCCAGCTCAACAACTAGTAAATGATGTGTTGTATTGTTCTAGAGGTTCTGTCATGTAATTTTTTAACAAATTCTCATAAGGTATCAGCTAGAGAAGGCAAGGCTTGTTTGAGCAAATAAAATGTCAGCCTGCAGGCACTCCTTGGAAAGATATGATGGGTCAATGGCAATATCGCCAGGTGAGAATAGGAATGTTCCATAGAAGAAAGATGGCACTTTTTTTCTCTCATCTGGCGATAAATCGTTGTAACATGTATGTTTAAATTACTTTTTGAAGAAAAAAATCCAGATTTCGTTTATGTTTTATTAAAAACACATTTTCCTCCAAAAAAATAAAGCAGCATTTACCATCTTCTTATGGGTTTTCTGGTAAATTATTGCACATTGGATTGCAGAATCTTTTTTTTTTTTTTCGTTATTTCCATGCACTTTTAATTTTTTCCCAATACCTCAATGCATTATAGTAATCGGCGATTTTAGTCATTTTTTCAACATTTTGCCCTAAAATATAAATACTTGAGCATATATATTATATATGATACAATAAATGACTTGGATATATGTACAGTGTGCAACATTTTATTGCTTCAATTTGATAAGTTTATGTTCAAACTATTTTCAAAAGATAATTCCAGATTCCGTCCATTTTTTACGGAAATACGCATTTTTCGCCTGAAAATTAAGGCAATATTTTAAGCATCATATGGTTCAGGACTTTTTTCTACTTAATTATTGGACCTTTGTCTATCCAAAATGTTACAATATGTCTTTATTCTATTGTATTATTATTTTTTTTTCTAAATTTAACCCAATACCCCAAATGGATTACAGAAATAAGTGAGTTTTGTCATTTTTTCCAACATTTTGCCCTAAAATGCAAATATTTGAGCACATATGTTATATATGATGCCAGGAAAAACTTAACTATATATGCTGTACAACATTCTATTGCTTCAATTTGATCAGTTTATTTTGAAACTAATTTTAAAAAATAATTCCAGATTCCGGCGATTTTTGACAAAAATACACATTTTTCGCCCCAAAATTATGGCATTTCCAAACATCATGAGGTTTGGAACTTTTCTCTATTTAATCACTGGACCTTACTTACCCTGCCCAAAAAGGTTACAATATTGCCTTTTTCTGTTGTATTAGATATATTTCTAATTTTTAGTTAAATACCCCCATTGTATTACAGAAATCAGCGATTTTATTCAATTTTTTAATTTTTTTACCCGAAATCTCAATATTTAAGTATCGGGTCCATAAATTATATAGTGGGACATGTAGAGATGCCTTCCGAGAAAGATTCCATCTATTCAAATTGGTTCTAATATAGTCCATTCTTTTTCTAAAAAATAATTCCAGATTTTGGCGATTTTCGTCTAAAAACGCAACGTTTCCCCCAAAACTCACTAAAGCCCCAACGCTCAGATGGCACACATGTCTCATTTTGAAACGTATTGTATGTTCTTTCAGAAAATCATACCCTACAAAAATTCCTCCTGGGGTGGGGGTTGGGTGGGGGGGGGGGGGGTGTAGGGTTTCTCCTTGTAGCTCACAGCCTAGTATCAAATATAACTGGAATATTGCTATTTACTCCTTTTTAGTGAATAGCACAAACACATCATTTCAAGTGCTAAATTGATATGCATCACACTCACAATATTCATGATTTAGTGTCCCAAATTCAATTCATATTCAAAAAAATAATATTTGCTGTATAAACATTGTTTTTATCTAACTTAAATAAGCATCTTATGACAATGTTTTTGTTTCAGTGTTTGAGCATGTGTAAGCTGCAAGAATTGTGACATGGTCTTGAAAGTTGACATTGTCTTGGAAGTATCATGGTGACATGATATTGTCTTCTTTGATGAACAATCGGTATGCAGTTAAGCTTTTAATTCATGTGTTTTGTTTTTTTAAAGTTATTTTTCAACTTATTTGAATCTATAAATATGTTTATTTATAAACATACTACACTAGAAAAACGTGCATGTAAGGGTTACACCTGGGTACAAACAGTATATTGAGATCAGTGTGTCATGTGTCAGAGAAAAAACTCTTAATATATTTTCTCAAAAAAATGAAATGGGTTGAAATGTTCACCAATAGTGTACATGATTATAAAAGTGTAAATATGTAATGTTTAAAATTTTACAAGAATAATAATGAAATCAATAAAGTTGATATACCTCAGTTTAGTACAGTAAATTAATTGACATATGAATCAACATATTGTGTATTTCTTTTATGTAAAACAAATGTGCAATTTAATTTTCAGTGTGCTGTTTTGGTGAATGCATGGTCCGTGTTGCTGTGGCCAGTGTTATGACTACATGTATTTGGAAATATTGTAAGTTCTATGTTTGTATGTAATTAGTTTAGTATGATTTCATATAATCACTATATTTATATATTTTTCATGTATTTGTAGGGTGTAAAGATGTTGTTTTTTTAGTATGTGCATATAAATGCATATAATTGAGCCAAATAAATGTACTTAAATGGTTTTATAGAAAAGGGTGACTGTGAAAATAAATTAATAGGCCAGCATAGTCATATTCTAATGATTTCTAATCAAGTTTGGCCTGTGATGGCCTTTCAATCAGATTACTTTAAAAATTGATATTTTATGTTTTATATGCGGCACTTTTTTTTATACATTTCCAACAGGAAACAACATGAAGAATATTGCAGAATATTCCAATGGAGGACCAGTCCAGTGAACTGCATGCCTCCTTTTGGACAGAATTCTACAACACATGTCAGAAATAAGCAAGGGCACAATGTACCTATGTTTATGAAACGTTTAGTTTATAGTATGACCCATGTGAGTTTGGTCAGAAGTAACAAGGGATTGGTCAGAAGTAACAACTAAACTGACTTTAGTGGGACTGGTGATGATCTGGGAGAAATATGGTTGTCAGTCCAAATACAAATAAAACCATGTTTCAGTTTCCTATTAAATTTGCATACTCTAAACTAAGCCCCATGGTTCAGTTTCCTATTCAATTTGCATACACTAAACTAAGCCCCATGACCCATACGATTTTGTTATTATTAATGAAATGGTCTGGTCAGGAGAACTAGTCGACTCGGCTGATTTTCGATGTATTTATCATTATGTAAATTTATAAAATGCTTTAAAACTCTTGTAATTTCTTGTTTTGAGATCAAAATACGCTTTGTTTGAATTATATGTACAACTGTTCCCAATATAAACCCCATTCAAAGTAAGATTAAGCAACAAAAACCTGCAGTCATTGAGTTTTCCAGACCAAACAGTTTTATTAACACCAATAACTATTCCAGATTGCCTCCATTGTTATGAAAAGTCCTACATACTGTATGTGCATTCATCTTTGTAGGTGTGTTTTCTTCGATGTTGCTCAGATGCCGATTAATGCTAAGACCAGAAGATCGAAGGTGAAGGTCTTGATGAACTTCAATATGTTTCATAGTAATCATAAGACCTTGACCCTTAAAACTTCATACACATACATCTAGATGTGTACTAAACATTAATATCAAAAATTATAATGACTGACCTTGACCTATTGGTCACATATGTACTTTTCCCCTGTATAATTATTATATGTCCATGAAATGGGAAGTATACTCATTTGCAAAAGAAACTGGACATATTCCTTTTGAAATTTGTCAATTTAATTCTCAAAAAACTTTATATAATTTAATCTAAACAAAACTCGAAGTCCACTTTCTTTTGCAACTGAGTATATTTTACATGGCGTTGTCTGATGATCCCTATTGATTTTTTATGAGGTTTTACCATGTCCTCAATGGGACAGATAAGTTAGAAACAAAAAATGGAACTCATTTGCATATCTAATTGAAATAAAGTAAACAATTAATATGTATGAAGATTAAACTATTTACAAATAAGGGATAATATGGTAATAATATAAATTATGTATATATATAAATCAACAAATGCCCGTCAAAGGGTGTGTAAACAAGTAAATATATATAAGAACATATTATAATGATTTATATAGTCTGATTTCTTTCAGGAAATCTAAAACAAGACTAAAATATATACTTTCCAACAAGGACAACTCTATACATATCGGAAAAAAAACATTGCTTCTAACATGTCTAAACAAAAAAGGAAATTAAAATCTTGAAGAAAAAGAATATTTGGTGAAAAAAACTCATTTAAACTGCTGTTGCCATGGCTACCGGCAATATTAGAAGACATGTACACCTTACGTTCACACCAACCAACAAATGTTTATAAATACTAATATCAAATAATAAGAATTCACAACAAGTATTTCTGCAATGTTAACAAAATTAGGTTAGCATTGAGAAAAGTCGCAGTTTTGGTTAAAGTCAAGACTAAAACGGATTTATCTCCCATATAATTCATATATTGTGTTTTAATATGGTAAAACTTGATAGTTTAATTATTTATAATTTATTAGCAAACACTTTTAAAGTACAAATATTATTAAAAACAACAATGAGAGTAAGATTGCTTGCATTTTTCTTCCTATAACCCCTGTTTTAAGGGTGCCCTCTGGTGAATATCAGAACAGATAGAATTTTTTATTTCCCTGTTTTTTATGAAGACTAACATATTACTAGTTAGTTTCTGGAAAAATAATGATGGGTCGGTGATATAACTTTTTCGCAAAATTAATCTTTAGTAATACACTCTCACAGTGTGGTTTTAAATTCTGAATCAGCTGAAAATTGTGTATGGCAACTTATATGTGTGTAGTGTGGTTTGCAGAACAGGTATCGGTTTTCCGTCTTTTTTAATGTAATAGTTCATACTTTAGGAAGAAAAATTAAGAGTTGTGGTATTTTTATCACCATCTGAACAATTATTACATCCCTTGTCATTACCCCACCCAGTTTACTATAAATTGCATTTTTAAATTTGTGATAAATCAATTTTTCATGATAAAGTAACAGTTAACTTTTTGAGATTTTTTGTCTACAATATATATAAGACCTGAGTTTTAGAATGAAAAAATAAAAATTGGGGGTCGGTGTGCATATAAGAAAGATATTCAATAAAAACTGAGAAAAAATGTGCTTTTTTAGATTTCGACGAGCTCTGACATATAACGGCATAGGTCTGTAACAAATAATAGGAACAATACTTTGTATTGCTGTCTCTGTATATCCTAACACATGTCTTTGTAATAAAGTTTAAATTTAGTGAATATCTTAAACGGTTTTTGAGAAATACCATCTTTTGTACCCCTACCCCCCATTTTGGCTTATGTTAAAAATTGTCAATTTTGGGCACAAAATGTGAGGTAAAAAAAAAATTCTTAAAAATGTTCTTTTTTTTTGCACTAAAATATCCCTATTGGGCATGAGTTTGTTACTGTATAATTATTTTTTCCAGTTTTATTATAATTTTTGAAATATAACAAATGTAAATTTCCGGAAGTGCAAAAATCCAAAACCTCAGCAGTGGTCACCCTTAAGTAATTTCTTAAAAAAACATACATACGTTGACGGTTTTTTGAGAAATGAGATAAGCCAAGATATTTTTTTATTTTTTTGTTAAAATATAGGTATTTTGCAAAACATCTATGCATATTTTATCAAAATTTAATAGGGGCCAATATATTAATTATTGACAACCTACACACATGCTACAGAGAAATCAGTTGGGGAACTCTCCATCATGTTTTATAAAATAGTAAACCATTAAATCCCAAAATTCCTCTTTGATTTAGTTCCTACTTATGTCGGTAACATCGTGATACATGTAGTAACAACATTTCATTAAACTACTACTTCCCACAAAGAAACCTTCAAATACTGACAATCATTAGAATGCGTTTAAATTGCAGTTCCCTCAACAACGACCTGTTTTCAAAAAATATGGTCGATTCGCTATTGTGTACCTGTGGACTCGTAGAAAACGCTGAACGGTTCTTCTTTAACTGCAAAGTCGAAGTACACCGATATATGAAATGTATTGCTAAATTCAATTCCCCGTCTACCAACACAACACTAAAACACTTGTGTTTGGAGACGAAAATGTTTCCTACGACACAAACATTCTTATCTTCAGTATGTTCAGCGCGGAACATAAATATATATATTTAAGAAATGATGATCCAGTAGTTCGTTTCTTTCACTCGGTTGTTGTATTCTCCAAAACGGCAGCATCTTCTTCCGTGTGTCAATCCCCAATTACCCATATTTCAAGCAACGATGACAAAATGACATTTAAATTGTATTCTCTTTTACTGGATTTAACATTTGAAATTGTGCTATTTTTTTTTCTTTCATTTTGAATGCTTTATTACTATACTATCTTGTGTTTCTTTCATGTAATTAAATAAACTATTCTGGATTACGTGTAAAATATTTTAGTTACCACTATTCATTGCTCCTACCTTCAGGATTTATATTACAAACGTATCAAATTAATATTGTACCCAAAGGTAAAGAACATCATAAGTAGTTTACTTTCGTTCTAATCTGTTTTCTTCCAGTGTGTACAAATATTGTAAATACATGTGAAATAAAATATATTTTAACCAAATCACTCTCGATAACCATACTTAGGCAGTACACGACAGTTTATAAAAGTGTACACTGTAGTGAAACTTGGAGGCAAGCATAATTTTTCAAATACATACATATTATGCGTTTTTCTTTCTAATTATAATCTGCAATTTGTAGATTTGCAATTAAGAATAAGTATTATTGTAACAACATGAACAAGATACACAAATGTAGATGAACAACGAAGTTCAGCATAAAATCTAACTTGCAAAGTTTGAAACTCTGAAACTAAAGTTAAAACAACTTTTCTTATTTAAAAGAACATAAATATATAGAAATGGTCCACATCTAAAACACACCAAAACTCCTCAATGATACATAACACGGCGAAAAGTAATTTTGTCAAGTATGCGTAATATTTGATACTAGGCTGTGAGCTAGTAGGAGAAACCCTACCCCCCACCACCCACCCCCACCCCAGGAGGAATTGTGTAGGGTATGATTTTCTGAAAGAACATACAATACGTTTCAAAATGAGACATGTGTGCCATCTGAGCGTTGGGGCTTTAGTGAGTTTTGGGGGAAAACGTTGCGTTTTTAGAAGAAAATCGCCAAAATCTGGATTTTTTTTTTAGAAAAAGAATGGAATATATTAAAACCAATTTGAATTGATGGAATCTTTCTCGGAACGCATCTCTACGTGTAAATATTGAGATTTTGGGTAAAAATGTTAAAAAAAATAATAAAATCGCTGATTTCTGTAATACGTTGGGGATATTTAACTAAAAAATAGAAATATATCTAATACAATAGAAAAAAGAAATATTGTAACCTTTTTGGGCATGGTAAGGTCCAGTGATTAAGTAGAAATAAGTCCCAAACTCCATGATGTTTGGAAATGCCTTAATTTTGGGGCGAAAAATGTGTATTTTTGTCAAAAATCGCCGGAATCTGGAATTATTTTTTGAAATTAGTTTGAACATAAACTTATCAAACTGAAGCAATAGAATGTTACAGAGCATACATATTCAAGTTTTTCCTGACACAATATATAACATATGTGCTCAAATATTGGCATTTTAGGGCAAAATGTTGGAAAAAATGACAAAATCACTGATTTCTGTAATCCATTGGGTCATTGGGTTAAAATATAGAAACAAATTCAAAATAATTGAATAAGGACACATTGTAACATTTTTGGATAGACAAAGGTCCAATAATTAAGTAAAAAAAAGTCCCGAACCGTATGATGCTTGAAAATGCCTTAATATTCAGGCGAAAAATGTGTATTTTTGTCAAAAATCGACGGAATCTGGAATTATTTTTGAAAATAGTATTAACATAAACTTATCAAATTGAAATAATATAGTGTTGCACAGCATACATATTCAAGTGTTTTCTTGCATCATATATAACAAATAAGCTAAAATATGTTGGAAAAAAGGACTAAAATCACTTAATTCTGCGATCCGTTGGGGGTATTGGGTTAAAATCTAGAAAAATAATAATACCTGTACAATAGAAAATAGACTGTAAGCTAGTAGGAGTAACCCTCACCCCAGGAGGAATTTTGTACACCCTATTTTTCTGAAAGCCCATTATGTGTAGAGCATTTTGGGACATGTACGTGTACCAACTGGCGACTTGGACTTTATCACGTTACCGGCATTTCGAACATGGTACACAGAGCTATAATCAGTATACGTTATACATAGAGCAATAGTGTTGAGCGACCCTCTGCGTACGGCCACTGGGCCGACCCACAGATTTTGCGACACAACGGGACCAGTGGCCAGCAGTCGGCAAAAGTCCCTGGACATGTGGCACTCGGTCGATAGTCCATATTAAGAGAAAGGCTACCCGAGTTCGAGTCTCGAACATGGCATATAGAGCTATATATAGTTATATAGAAGGATATAGCGATGAACAACCTTCGGCCGACGGCCGCTGGGCCGACACAGATTGAGTGACACAACGCGACTAGTGGGCAGCCGTCGGCAAAGGTCCCGGCAACGCGTGGCATTCAATCGCTAGGCTGTATCAGGAGGGAGGCTACCCTAGTTCGGGTCTCGAACCTCGTAACTCACCTAGAGCTTTATACTGTATAGTTATATATGTATAGAGGGAAATAGCGTTGAGCGACCATCGGCCGATCCACATATTTTGTGACACAACGGAACCGGTAGCCAGCCGTCAGCAAAGGTCCCCGCTATACTTGGTTCATGGTCCCTAGGACTTATCAGGGTGAGGGCTACCCGAGTTCGAGTCTCGAACATGGCATATAGAGCTATGTACAGTTATATAGAAGGATATAGCGTTGA
Organism: Cyrtodaria siliqua; assembly: GCA_037043455.1. Classification (NCBI taxonomy): domain Eukaryota; kingdom Metazoa; phylum Mollusca; class Bivalvia; order Adapedonta; family Hiatellidae; genus Cyrtodaria; species Cyrtodaria siliqua. The sequence continues at coordinate 127,181 of JAWPHD010005305.1, read as the reverse complement.
ACAACCTTCGGCCGACGGCCGCTGCGCTGACACATATTTTGTGACACAACGGGACCGGTGGCCAGCCGTCGGCAAAGATCCCCGTTATGCGTGCTACATGGTCCCTAGGTCGTATCAGTGGGAAGGCTACCTGAGTTCGGGTCTCGAACATGCCACATAGAGCTATATAGTACATAGCTTTGAGCGACCCGCAGCCGACAGCCACTGGGCCTACCCACAGGTATTGTGACCCAACGGGAACGGTGGTCAGCCGTCGGCAACGGTCCTCGCTATGCGCGGCACTCAATCTCTAGGTCGTTTCAGGGGGAAGGCTTCCCGAGTTCGGGTCTCGAACATGGCACCTAGAGCTATATACAGTATAGTTATATAGAGAGAAATAGCCTTGAGCGACCCAAAGCCGACGGCCGCTGGGCCGACCCACAGGTTTTGTGACTCAACGGGAATGGTGGCCAGCCTCGGCAGAGGTCCCCGCTACGCGTGGCACTCGGTCGCTAGACCGTATAAGGGAAGGGCTACCTGAGTTCGGGAGGAGGGGGTGTCTACAGCCTGCTCAACAACTAGTAAATGATGTGTTGTATTGTTCTGGAGGTTCTGTCATGTAATTTGTTAACAAATTCTCATAAGGTATCAGCTAGAGAAGGCTTGTTTAAGCAAATAAAATGTCAGCCTGCTATGCACTCCTTGGAAACATATGATGGGTCAATGGCAATATCGCCAGGTGAGAATAGGAATGTTCCATAGAAGAAAGATGGCACTTTTTATTTAAATTACTTTTTGAAGAAAAAAATCCAGTTTTCGTTTGTTTTATTAAAAACACATTTTCCTCCAACAAAATAAAGCAGCATTTACCATCTTCTTATGGGTTTTCTGGTATATTATTGCACATTGGACTGCAGAATTTTTTTTTCGTTATTTCTATGCACTTTTAATTTTTTCCCAATACCTCAATGCATTATAGAAATCGGCGATTTTAGTCATTTTTTCAACATTTTGCCCTAAAATATAAATACTTGAGCATATATATTATATGTGATACAAGAAATGACTTGGATATATATACAGTGTGCAACATTTTATTGCTTCAATTTGATAAGTTTATGTTCAAACTATTTTCAAAAGATAATTCCAGATTCCGTCGATTCTTTACGGAAATACAAATATTTTCGCCTGAAAATTAAGGCAATATTTTAAGCATCATATGGTTCAGGACTTCTTTCTACTTAATTATTGGACCTTTATCTATCCAAAATGTTACAATATGTCTTTATTCTATTGTATTATTTCTTTTTTTTCTAAATTTTAACCCAATACCCCAAATGGATTACAGAAATCAGTGAGTTTTGTCATTTTTCCAAACATTTTGCCCTAAAATGCAAATATTTGAGCACATATGTTATATATGATGCCAGGAAAAACTTAAATATATATGCTGTACAACATTCTATTGCTTCAATTTGATCAGTTTATTTTGAAACTAATTTTAAAAAATAATTCCATATTATGGCGATTTTTGACAAAAATACACATTTTTCGCCCCAAAATTATGGCATTTCCAAACATCATGTGGTTTGGAACTTTTTTCTATTTAATCACTGGACCTTACCCTACCCTGCGATTTTATTCAATTTTTTTTTTTTTTACCCCAAATCTCAATATTTAAGTATCGGATCCATAAATTATATAGTGGGACATGTAGAGATGCCTTCCGAGAAAGATTCCGTCTATTCAAATTGGTTCTAATATAGTCCATTTTTTTTCTAAAAAATAATTCCAGATTTTGGCGATTTTCGTCTAAAAACGCAACGTTTCCCCCCAAAACTCACTAAAGCCCCAACGCTCAGATGGCACACATATCTCATTTTGAAGCTTAATGTATGTTCTTTCAGAAAATCATACCCTACAAAATTCCCCCTGCGGGGAGGAAGGGGGTCTACAGCCAGCTCAAGAACAATACAGTAGCACATTTGAAACTGTAACGCACAGTACAGCCTAATAAGTTTTGAATCAGAATTTTGCTTATTTATTGCATAGTTTACAAGAAATTAGTTATCTGGTCATTTAGATATCAAAAGTAGTAAATAGTTTGTTACATACTGTCCAGCCGAGTGTAAAAGAATCATTTTTCTAACTGTCAGCATACTTATCTATGCATGTCACGCCGAATTAAGTAAGTAACGAGTAAAAAGGCACTTACTTTTCGGATGTTGACATGTCCGCCATCTTGGAAATAACAAAAACGGTTAGCCGTACAGTAGCCGTACAGGTTACACGACAGTGATTATTCTGCTTCGAAAAAAGAAATATGTCATGAAAGAGTTATACTAGCATTTTTTTATAATAAATACCGGTATCGCAAATAATAAATGTATTAATGTACATTGTTTAGAGGTTAATATACGTCCGTGGTGTCCCTTTTGTCGATAATGACACACCTAGTGCCATGTATTAGGTGTGCCATTATCGACAAAATGCACTATTAATGGAGAAAAAGAATAAGAACAACAGGGGCATTTTTATGACAAAATACATCGGCATGTTTACAAAACGATACAATGTAAACATATAAGTAGGAATAAAATGCAAACACGTTTTTGGCAAAAAAATAAATTACATTAAATAAATAAATAAATATTGTTCAATTAGTTTGATTCCTTGTCTGTTTTTAAAAATCTAATATTTCACTTTAATGATATATTTCAACGTTTCAACGTGGTTTTTTACTGGGCGAGCATTTTCAACGTCCGCTCCTCAGCCATAGCGCTCCAAAACGACGTCTTTGTGTTGCGGACAGTCTATTGCTATTGCACCGATCTTCTGTAATCCATCATGGCACAGTGTACCGATTATAAACTTTGAAACAGGACTGATATTCACTGTTTTTCTATTAAAATATGTTTTCTATTTGTAGTAAGGTATGTAATAACAGTATTTAATGAATAGATTTTCATCGAGTTACTAGTCTAGATTTCTCAATAACTGTAATATGAGTGTGTTTAATATTGACAATGGTATAATTAGATTTTTATACAAGTGTTTGTATTTGAGCAACAATTAAATGAATAAATATCATGCTGTTGTTTTTTTTAAAAGGAAAAAAAGGAAAAGTGATTTTGTTGGAGAAATGCTACGGCTATTAACAATGTTCTCCACAGAACATGTTGTAGGCGCTGCTAGCAAGGGCAGCTCGGTTGAAGGGTTTGGGAGTGAGACTGTACATTACATTTGCGATATTTTTAATTCTTAGATGCAATTTATGCTCCGATATGAAGTCCATGCTTAAAATAAGGATTAAACACGGCGTTTAGCCCGTGTCAGAATTAGGTTAGGATTAGGATTAGGTTAATGGCAAGGGTGAATTGAAACAGTAAAATGAAAATGAAGAAAATATTAGCACATTCCAGGATGGTGTATTCTCCCCTAACCCTGACTAGTAAACAACTAATTGTAATTTGTAATCCATTTTAAATAATGTCTATAGATGAATAATGTCACTACAAATGTCCGAGATATTATGTGTTAACGTTTGTAGCATATATGTAAAAGCTAAAAGGATCAAATAGATACACATACACAATAGTTTGTGTTGTTTTAAATTCCAATTCAGGAGCGCCGCCATTTAGTTGGTTTATAAAGGGCGTCGTTCAGTGTAACGGTAAGCGAAAAAATGTAGGTTTAAAGGTGAAATATAGCATTCAAAGAACACCGTCAAACAACAAAACAAATTCAAAACAAGCAAATTCAAAACAATCAACAATCACATGAACAAATAGATGCATAGTATGCGACACCACAAACATAAATGGTTGACAATAGGAGTGCCGCCTTGGACCGGTAAGTGGCAAAATGGTTTAAATCACGCTCTAGATGCACCAAATCTAACTCGTATCCTATTGTCAGGCATATTTAAAAGGGCAGTGTAAATAAAGGCATCCCTTCCAGGCTATATCCCCTAACAATCTAGGCAGAATTTATATGCATTGTAAATATCACACAAAGATAATGATCATATATATTTTAATCTATAAAAAGCATTTTAGGAGTTAAGCAAAGGATAACACGTTTAATTCTAGTTGCATTAGAAAAATGCTTATATAGAATGATGCAGTGTTGCCCTTAGTGTAAATAAGTATAAACAGATAAGGAGGTAACTTATACAAACTGTATAACAATTCAAAGTAGAATATGTCGTTACCGTTTCCCTGATGTTCGCAAATGTCTATGCCGAGATGTTAAGCTGTCTAAGGCGTTAAGCTGACCCTGTATGGCTGTATGTAAACACCTGGTAATTGGTGTATCATTTCGTAGCGTAATTGAAAACTCTGATAATTGGATTGGACTTATCATTCATTGTGAAAACCGCATTATTAGTTTATTATTTCAAAGTGAATACCTGATGTGTTAGGCAATAAACATGCAATTTGGTTAGGCCGATAGAAATATTGAATTGAATTGATTATTGGCTAGTGATATCATATTAAAAACATGATAATTGGCTTGACATTTTATAGTGAAAACCTGGCTGGTCATGTCATAGACTCATATAAATATGTTATGCGTCTAGCCATGAGGACAGAATTCAATCTAAAGCCAGCTGTGTAGTAAGTAGTGAGAGAGCAATTTAGACATGTTGACTAACCTTGTTTTCGACCGTCAAACACATCGCTTACTAGAACTTTATTAAACGTTTTACTAAACGAACAAAGAATGTGTCATACGAGTATATCTAACTTCTATTTGCACCAACTATATCGCTTGCTTTTTGAAGCAATATACTACAAAGATATTGTGATATAGGTTATATAGATAGTTTGATTATGTATATCGTTAGAGATAATGTTTACAACAAACGGCTTGGATAATTTAAAACGATTTTTTTTAATTTCGGCAATAATTCAATTTCGTGTTCGAAGTTTCTATAATAAACATTAAAAATGCAGATACATCACAAACGATAAATATATCTATCTATCTTGAGCATAAACGTCCGTTAACTTTATCTGGTTAGCGTCTGCATCTTTGATCGTGTATAAAACATGATAAAATTGCTTCAAGGAACCATACAATAAAATAAAGTATGCAATTATGTTTCAAGAAATCAAACAATGTGAGTAATAAACAAATACTCAACTTTTGTGAATATGAATCCGTTAATACATTTTCTTCACTCAAATGTGTGCAGAACAAATGTTACGGTCTTCAATCCATCGCATTGCAATGCAAATTATTACGTTTGTAACAGACATTGGGCTTTATAACAGATGTGTCCAAAAAGGTAAAGCCACTTAACATATGGTGATCGTAATCGCGTTTATTTCAATTGAATATGTTTTGAGAATAGTATAAATCTCCTTTGCGATAAATATATATATTGTTCTTTCAACAAAACGGGTTGATATGTTTTTAGTAGACGCTGTGGTTATGTGTTTTCATATGTATATCATGGTATCTTTCAAGGAGCGTCTCTCAGTTCTTGGGAAATTGAACACATTGTTCACAATTGAAACATAAGCGATTGTGAAATATGATTTGCAAGATAAATACCGGATATATATTAAAAAGTGTCTGATCAGCAACACTGTAAGTTGCAAAAAACACACTTAATTTAAAATAAGTCTTTCACGTGAAATAACATGTCAGAAGTTTAATATTCTCTGTACAACTTGGGCATCCAGCTTAATCGTTTAATATCCGCTGCTCCTGATTAGACTAAAATGTCTTGGAAAGCTGAATTCACTAGACACGTTATATGTATCACCAGTATGTAATGGAGACTAATCGTGTGTGGGATGTTCGAAGGTTTATAGTCCCTCCAGCACATTAATCAAGATATAAGTATAGGATAGAGCATGAGTTTTGCACGTGTACGGGGAGATAATGCACGAGCGTTAGCGAGTGAATTATCGTCCGTACACGTGCAAGACTCATGCTCTATTGTATTTATACCACAATAACTAACATATGCTGTGTATATCCTCGGGTATTACACGATGCATAGTGTGTATTTAGGCTATTGTGGTATAATCACCAATATTGGCCATTACGCGTCGACTATTTTGGGTGCATGGTTTGTGGTTAATTTGATCTTATGTGGGGTCTTCGGTTTTAAGTCTCATTCGAAGGAGAGAAGACGTATTAACACACAAATGTCATATAATAACAATTGTCTTGAAATCATAATCAAACTGGTTAAAATGTAACATATATATTAGATAGATCTTGTGTTCGATTGTAAGGAAATCTTTCACTCTATGGCATGTGTGTTGTTTTTTTCACTCGATTGTATCCGCTCGTATGTTTAATATACCACAGGCCTACCGTCTCGGAAAAAGTTTCCTAATTATAACCAAACCCTGCAGTTTAATAATGTATATATGAAAACATGTTTAAAATGCCTTAGAAAGCTGACTCCTCTAGACACAGTATATTTTGTTTGATTTTTTTGTAGTTAAGCAATCCATCTTCATCCCAAAACCAGACAACTTTATTCCCTTTAAACGTATTATTGTTCAACTCCTATATTGTCTCGAATTATTGAATTGCATTTTTGGCAGATTACAGAACACGTTAGTCAGTTGGCATTGTAAAATTGCGTCTGACATTTCCAAATAGGGCTTTCATCCCATATACTCATTGCTGCCAATTTCTATAAAAGTGTTCCGTTTTTGGCAATGTAACATAGACATATATCATACATGAATATTTCCTCGAATCAGTAGATATCATTTCCTCAATCTTGTTGATTTATTTAATGCTGTATTAAACTCCGGATATTTTCCAGAAAAATGGACCGAGGGTATTAGTATACCTTTGTTTAAGAAGAACGACCCTGACGACGTAAATAATTATAGAGGAATAACTATTGTTAGTTGTTTGTCCAAAATCTTTACCGGCATTTTAAATAAAAGGATAAGTAAATGGTGTGAAGATACTAATATTATATCAGACGCCCAATTTGGTTTTAGGTCGGGTCGTTCAACTATCGATGCAATTTTTGTATTGCAATCTGTTATTCACAAGATATTAAATGAGAAAGGTCGATTGTATTGTGCATTTGTTGATTTGAAAAAAGCTTTTGATAGCGTTTATAGGAATGCCTTATGGCTAAAACTTTATAAAATAGGCATAAATGGAAAGCTACTTAGAATAATAAGAGACATGTACTCTAAAGTAAAATCTTGTGTTAAAAGTTGCAATAGTTATTCAGATTTTTTCGAATGTTCAATCGGTCTAAGACAAGGGGAGGTAATTTCCCCGATAATTTTCTCCCTTTTCGTTGAAGATTTAGAGTTATATTTACAAAATGATATTAGTTCCGGTCTTACTATCGACGATATTACTCTTATTCTTCTACTGTTTGCAGATGATATGGTTTTAGTAGGAAAATCACCCGATGATTTGCAGCAAAATTTAGATTTATTACTAGCTTATTGTAATAAATGGGGATTAGAAATAAATTCCGTCAAAACCAAAATTATGTTTTGTAGGAAAAGGGCCAATTAAGACAAATTGAGTCATGGACATATAATGACAACTTCTTAGAAATAGTTAACGATTTTAATTATCTGGGAGTTATTTTTAATTATACCGGAACATTTGTTTTAAATCAAGTAAGTTTAGCAGGGAAGGGTTTCAAGGCTTTACATATACTAATTGCTAATACTAAGAAGTTTAATTTTTTAACCGAAGACAATGTGTCAATTATTCGACTCCTTTGTTGGATCCATTCTGAATTATGGTTGCGAAGCCTGGGGGTTTTCTAAGTCGAAAGAAATTGAAAGGATTCACTTAAAATTTTGTAAATATATTTTAAATGTTAAGACTTCTACTAGCAATGCGGGTATTTACGGGGAACTTGGGCGGTATCCATTGTATATATAATTGCGCTATGTTAGAATCGTTAAATATTGGTGCAAAACAGTTAACTCTGACAATATTATAATTTCTAGTATTTACAATAATTCCGTCAATAACATAGAAAATTGGCGTAATAATTGGGCTGGGAATATTAAAAGCTTCTAAACGAGTATGGTTTTGGCTATGTTTGGAATAATCCAAATAGTGTTCCTTTGAAAACATTTCATACTGTTTTTAAACAGCGTTTAGTCGATTGTTTTGTTCAAAAGTGGAACAGCGATGTTGTAAATAATAGAGTTTTGTCAATGTATTTACATTTTAAAGACAATTTTGAATATGAACCATATCTCGATATTTTGCCATATAAGTTGCGAATTGTTTTATCAAAACTAAGACTATCGTCGCATTCACTGCGAATTGAAACTTGGCGCTACGCACAGAACAGATTAGAAAGAAACCAACGTTATTGTACCATTTGTAATTCTAATGACATTGAAGATGAATACCATTTTGTTTTGATTTGTCCTATATATGTTAATATAAGAAGAAAATACATTAAAAAGTACTATTATAAACGTCCAAGTGTTTTAAAAGTCATAGAGCTAATGAAAACAAGTAATAAGAAAGAGTTGTTTAATTTATCTTGGTTTATAAAAGAAGCATTTGATTCGCGTAATGATTTATTGTTTAATCAAAACTAGGTTTATCCTCGAACGAAAACTATTATCAATTAATTATTTATGTTACTGCTTTTGTGATAATGAGAACAAAATTGTTTTTTTGTTTTTTTAATTTAATATTTAATTTAATTTGCGTAAGTTAAAGTTCAGTGTCATTTCCACAGTGTCATTGTTCAATTATTTAATATTTCAAATTATTCAATAATACAATTTATTTGAAACTAGTGTGCAAAATTATGTTTTTGTTGTTTGTTTGTTTTGTTTATTCTGTCACGTATAAATGTTTGCATATTGTATATGATGATAAACTTGTAAAGTTTAAATCAATAAAAAATATCTGTCTGTCTGTCTGTCATGTTACGATTGTTTTGCTTTTGTTTTGTTTTGCTTACATAACTATATAACTAAATGTTTTTGACGTATAACATTAAAACGTAGACAATATCTCCGTGATCGTCAACAATACAGTACCGTCAAACAAAACAATTAGATCATATAATGGCAGTTTATTCACTGCGCTTTCTATTTAGCTTGACGACACAACATAATTTGACGAGCGTGTCTGTATTATAGTGTCTCGCAATTCGTATTAGCAAATTTTTCATATTCTACCAGCATCACATGAAATATATTAGCATTATCATGATTATTACTATCGTTATTAATTTTAGAGCTATTTGGTGGTTCCTTTTCTGACAATGTAACGGCAAAAAAGAGTGGGTTTTATTAATGAATTGCTTGGGGAAAATAAATTAATAAAGATGGCCGCCACTCAGTGATTGCTGACAAAGGATTCACAAAACGGCAAGAATTACGTGAAATAGGAATATCTTTTGAAAGGCTACCATTATCAGCATGTGGAAGTCAGATGTCTGTCTCCGATATCAAACTGTTAAATAGCCAAGATTTAGTGAGATGGATGGCAGAAATAAATCTATTCTAATTTTGTTGATGCATATTCCAGCATCTGCTTTGTAAGGCAATTAATGAAATGCGGGTCTGTTTGATGATATTTATCTCTGCCTTGGGATTTATTTGTGAAAGACACGTAACGATGTTAACTTTTAATAGAAAACTTGAGTATGGCGTCCTAAATTAGATTCCATTTTTTTTGAAAGAAGGTTAGTGGTGATGCAATATGCGCATATCATAAACCACACTAAGTAGGTATATGACATGCATCTACTAATGGGAACCTTAAAAATTACCATGCTTGTGAATTATAATTGTATAAGTTAATCCCAAATAGATTACATTAAATACGGTGTTAAAAATAGGTTGGCAGGCGTTTTTCGTGTGTGTATTTGTTTATCTGTAATGATAAATGTGTGGGTATTCTCAAACTTGTCACAAAACATTTGCTTAAAGTGCTTCACCAAATATGTCCGAAAATAAAACTATCTTCGGGTTTATAACGCTGATTAATTAGAAATACACAACGTTTCTGGGAAAGGATGAGTCTCGGAGATTTTATTTACATATATTTTGAGGTCATATGTAACCTTTTTCGCACTGACCTCAAGCATATCGCGTCGACACACAGTCTGGCTGTTTCTGCAACGGTTGACTTAACATCATGAAAGTGTCTTTGTGTGAAATAATTAATATTTGTCTGAGTCCTTTTTGAACATTCTCTTTGTCGATTGGAGAAAAAATACGAATATATCATCAATATCCAATGTTGGTATGGAAATCATGTGATGCAGTTGGTGTCGGATTTGTAATTGTTTTTCTTTCGGTGGTGTCATAGCCCTCGTAAAGAGTGGTTTAAAACATTCAAACCTAATGTAAAAAAACTAATCGCTGAATAACATTGTTTTTTGCCACTGAACACATGGAACATACATAATACATAACCGATTAACTCATGTATATCAACTGAGGCCCGAGTAAAGTTCTCTTTGAAAATCATTGGTATATTGAACACTTTATAGTGTATAGCAGTATATAATACTTCAGACATTATTTTTTTGAATACAAATCAATAAATTAATAAGTTGTCAGTACTAAATACAAAACGTTGTCGATAATTTATTATTTTTTAGAAAAAAGAATACTCAAACACAACTAATGAATCACATGCTTCTTTTCCTGTTCGATTTTTTAATCCATATTATGTTCTAATATGTTGGTTTCATACAAAGGCTATATTGGGCGCGCCTCATCAACTAAAATAAAGCTGAATACCACCATTTTCTCATGCAATTATGCATCTAACAGCGATTAACAGCTACCTATGCAAATTCCTTCTAAACCCCCACAACAACACCAAACCCACAACCCCATAAACCCTAATACAGTAGGCTGTAAAATAGGTCCTTTAAGCTACAGAGTCCCTATATCAATCGATTTACTTCTTTGTAGGCGTGTCTTTATTTGCCAGCTCATGTCGAAATCGGGTATTTAAAGCTGTACAGTCCCTATTTTAACTGGTAATAACTCATGAATATGAATGAGTCACGTGTGAAGTAGTTTCAAATCGGACGAACACCCCAAAAGTCGGTATATAAGGAGAAATCGATACGTAAAATTTCACATTTTATTTAGCCTCCGTACAGGTATCATCGATAAATATACGGCTCCAGAATATATGTAATAAAAAATAGTTTGCCCCGGAGAACCACAGCCTTGCACTTGTAAGATTTGAAAAGATGTACGCTGAAACCTCTAGACTTCACTACTATTTATTGGTATTTTGTAGCATTTTTACACTAAATAGGCATTACGTAACAAGAGCGCGCACACAAACTCATCAAGCGCTAAATAACAAGTCGAGATATGGCTTGATTTGAGGCGAAGTGATTAGTTTCATATTGATAAGATACAGTATTTTACACCAGGCAAATGTTAATTTACACGTGCGACAATATGGACTGCCATATTTATTGATCCATCATATAGTTGCTTTTCAAATTATGTTAAGTTATTTTGCCTCATAATATATGGTAGTTAGTACACTATTTTCTCAAGTAGAGTTGTAGTTCAGTGGATAGAGCACAGAGACTTGAAATCAGAAGGTCGTGTGTTCGAGCACCCGAAAGAAGCTAACTTTTTTTTTGTAAAAATTACTGTTACCTGTGTATAGGTACGATGTGCACTGGTCGATGTATATACAGTAAAATGATTTCCTTCGCTATATTTGCTCGCTTAAATACCCGATTTCGACATGAGCTGGTGAACATGAAGTTACAAATAAAGACACGCCCTACAAAGAAGAGAATCGATTGATATGAGGGACTCTGTAGCTTTTAAAGACATATTTCGAGCCTATTGTATTTGGGGGGGGGGGGGGGGGGTGGGGGGGGTGTGGGAGGGGGTGGACATTTCTATAGGTAACTGTAAATCACTATACTTAGCCATACAATTTCATGTGCAAAGTATGATATTCAATTTTTCTACAGATTATGAGGCCCACCCAATAAAGCATTTGTGACCAGTACACATAATAATCACATTAAAGAATGTTGTATATTTATTGTGTTGTGCTCTGATTTTTAGTATAAAAAACAATAAGAAATAGCAGATAAGTTTTTGCGTATTCAAAAGCTAATTTATGAACATATATTTTTCATTAAAGTAAATTACAAAGTGTTGTTATAGCTTATTCTTACCCCCAATATAGCAATGCTATACAATTAAAAAACTAAGAGCGGGTCTTCAATTTATATACCGGAGTTGGTCAGCCATGAAGCGTGCTGGCTGTAAATATACAAGCTTCCCATGCTTTTTCAATGACCAAGTAGCGCTTGGGAAATGTGTATTTAAGCGAGTAAATATCATTTACTGTATATACATCGATCCAGTGCACATCGTACCTACACACATGTAACAGTAATTTTTTACAGAAAAAAAAGCTAGTTTCTTTCGAGGGCTCGAACACACGACCTTCTGATTTCAGTCCGGTGCTGTAATCCACTGAACTACAACGCTACCTGAGAAAATAGTATACTAACTACCATATATTATGAGGCAAAATAACTTAACATATTTGAACGGCAACTAAATGATGGATCAATAAAATATCCAGTCCATATTGTCGCACGTGTAAATCAACAGTGCCTGGTCTATATGCTGTATCTTATCAATATGAAACTAATACTTCGCCTCAAATGAACCATATCTAGACTTGTTATTTAGCGCTTGATGAGTTTGTAGTGCGCGCTCTTGTTATTACGTAATTGCTATTTAGTGTTAAAAAATGCTAAAAATACCAATAAATAGCAGTGGATTATAGGTTCAGCGTACATATTTCAAATCTTACAAGTGCAAAGGCTGTGGTTCAAATCCGTTCCGGGCAAACTATTTTGTATCACATATATTCTGGAGCCAGTATATTTATCGATGTTACCTGTACGGAGGCTAAATAAAATGTGAAATTTTACGTATCGATTCTCCTTATATACCGACTTTTGGGATGTTCGTCGATATGAAACTACTTCACACGTGACTCATTCATATTCATGAGTTATAACCAGTTAAAATAGGGACTGTACAGCTTTTACGTCGCTTTTTCAACAATCATGCTTATATATTTGACAAGTAGAAAATGTCGATTTGTTGTGGTTGGTGTAGAAAAAGTCGAAATATTGAATTAAAACCTTATACTTAATATATGTTGTGACATCTGTTTTAAGATTTTAATAATGTTGTAATTGTGTTTAAATGGTGTTTTGAAGCTGTCATATTAACTGTTGGAACATCGACGTTGCCAATATCTCACGCCTTTTTATAGAAACTTAGGTAATTAGCACGAGAACATCAAGACGACTTTACCTCATTCAAAACAAAAGTTCATCAGACGAATTAAATGCACCCTGTTTGTTTTGGCCTACCGCCGCAAAAGTAATTGTTTTTCACTTCGAATTGAGGAGCAACACAGACGCAATACTTTATTGCAGCGATGCGCAGTAGAAATAGATACAGTTTAAATGCCATAAACCATTGTATTTGTATATCCAGCAATACTACCAATATGTATATTGTGTACATTTCTGGTTAACTGTTTGCAATAACTAGATATAAATTACATAATAGGTACTATATATATATATAAAAGTATCATAGACAACTATTTAGGCATGTTTTAATTGTATCAAGTTATTATTCATTGAATCTGTTATTGCTATCGAACTAAGCATACTATTATTTTTTTTTAAAGATACGTGTTTGTTGTATTAATTCAGAAATTCAACCTCTTAATATTATAGGTTTATTGCATTTGTATGGCTTAAATATTACTTGGAACGAGTTGTTTTGGGCAAGGAAGGGACGACGAAGCGGTTGCGAGTCGTCCTGCGCCAAAACAACGAGCCATACAAATCTCAATAACCTTTTTATTGTATATCTTCCATATTGTTTTTGATCAATGTTAATTGTATGACTATTACTCTTTCATTGTATTTGTGTTATTTTGTATAGCTTTTGATGAGAATTCCTATTCTTGCCATTCAGTTTCATTTTGTGTGGATGATTATTTGCGTGAAAACGACGTCGACGTCGGATGACGTCATTATAAAACAATCAAGGGATTTTCTGAAGTTGTTGTTTCCACCATTACGATAACGTTAAAAACAGTGGGTGAGTGACCATTTGAATTATTTTATCAATTTTTGCACTAAAAGAGCGTAAAAAACACTCGTATTTTTTGTGGACACTATAGGAAGGATTCCGTTTTTTTATTGAAAAGAAGTTCCCTTCTTTCTATTCTGCGGCTCTTAGCAAGCACGAGCAAAAGTTCCCGTGCTATATCAATGCGTTCAAAATCGGTAAGAATATAACAAATAAGATTCAGGATATTGTGTGTTGATTATGTTATATTAAACAAACTAGGACCATAATCCTCGCTAGAAGATCAAATATTATAACGCTTTATTTTAATATCTCAATCGCACCAACCATTTAAGGGACACACAATATTGTGCGATGTAATCAACAATTATTAGCATGACAAATATAATTGCCTTTGAACAATGCAAAATTATTATTTATAATGTTGCAACTATTCAAGAAGTAAGTAGGGGACTTCCGCAAGTTTAAAAAATAATTAGATTCTTCCGTATATTCCTTTAAAGTTGAACATAAAATTAATTCATAAAATATCGGAGAAAGAAAATATTGTTTTCTCTTCATTTTGCATGAGTTTTGAGTCTGACTGACAGTATGTCTTTTTAAGAGTTCACATTGCATTATATCAACATGGCTATTTATATATGCCAAGGTTTCCTCGTTTAGTTGCATATTCCCATATTTATTCGGCTTATACCCATCAGTTACCCCATGGTTGGATAAGGACCTTCAGCCAAGGCCGATTCTCTAAAAATATTAATATCATTGTGTTTCTTTGTTTGGTTGGAGTTTAACGCCTGTTCAGCACATTTCAGCTTTTGTCGATGGCGGGAGGGGTATACAGTTTTGGTTCTACTCAGGAATAAGTGGGTGGTCTGCCTCCACCACAAAGAATCTTCATACATGTCATACATAGTCTAAATTTGATGAACAATTAATTTATCCCCATATGGAGAGTAATTATGTGTTTGAGTCGAATAAATACGGAAAATACAACGTTCAAGCCACGCTCATCGCAGCCATTGAAACCACTTCATTGCAGCCATCGAACAATGGTCAAACCTGGACCGCCATATTACTAGGAACTCGGTATTTAAAAAAGAAATATAAAAAGATCGGACAGGAAAGTAGCATTCAAGTTGGGGACAGTCAACCACAAAACACAGAAACAAACACGCAAACAGACAAACAAGAAGGCAAAAGCAATTAATAATGCAAACGACATCACAAACAAACAAAAGGGTTGACAATAGGGCTACCGCCTTTGAACGGTCAGTGGCAAAGTAGGTCACTGTGGGTTTAAACCGGTTCTAGGGTGCACCAAACCTCACACTTACCCTACTGTCATCCCATTAAAACAGGACAGTGTGAATAAAAGAAATCCCCGCCAATGATACTAATCTCTAACCACACAAGGCAGCATCAATAGGCAAAAATAAAACACAAATATGCTCGGGTAAATATAATACAAAAAAACAATAGCATAGAAGCCACAATGAAGGTACTCAATGACTTGGCAGAAGCCAGAGCAGTAAGAGGATAAACCATTAAGGGCGCACGACAAGAAAGATCATAGACAAACATCAAACGCCACCGTCCAATGGGCCTTTAGGTACTGGCATCATCATAGGGGTCCACAGCCTGTCGGCACTCAGTTAGTACACCATTTTGGATGGAGTCAATATGTATGCATTTTTTTAGTATAATACCTATGACTCTCTCTTGAATAATTATTAAGGTTTTATTGAATAGAAACAAAACAATAAATGTCAAGTTGTTTTTTGATTTTGTCTCATATGATTATAAGTTATAATGTAAGCAGTTGATCCTTCAAGTATTGTGTTTCTATAATTGTGCCGTAAAGCCTATTTACGGAGTGTAGCGACCCTTATTTGCTTCATCATATATCATTTGTGCAGACACACGTGGTTCATAAGCCACATTTGCATATCTGTAGTTCTAAAGGGAAACACGGCATTCCTATTTCTTACTCGCCGGCGTTCAGCCTAGTTTATCCTACATATTCTTGTATTATCATTGAGAATATCACTTAAAATGAAGTGTGCTAGTTTATTAGCAAAGCAAATTGTGTTAATATTACTTAATTTTAGATCATATTACGCCTATAATATTTAAACCTATGTTAAAATTAACGAAGAAAATTAAAAAGCTGAACCAGCTTTTTATCAATTTATAAAACTAATACATAACATAAATCTTAGAGCATTAATAAGTTGACAAAATCCTTTAGTATTCAACTATTTCTTCCATATATATATATATATAAAGGGCATCAGGAATCCAATCATGTCGTTGAGAAATGTATATAGAGAATTTTGACATTTCCATATATAACCTGCAAATGTCACAGTCCGTTCACGAAGGTCGACCTTTACTGGTTATATTTCAAGTATAGTGATCGCAATTACTCCTATTTAGACGTTGTTCTCAATTTGGGTTCATTAGTCTAATATACCCAGTATTAGGTATGAAATATTGATGAACATCACGGATTATCAGTCGGTCTTCGCTGTGTGTTATTACGGTACGTGCTAGTTCTTTGTTCTACATGGGATACATGAGGCTTTTCGTCGAAGGCTAGGAGTTCGACTAGGTTATACAACAGTATTAATTTGGGCATTTTAATTCCGATGTAATTAAAAAACTATGGTGAATTCAAATTTCAGACATAAAAACCACGTATTTCAACCGAATTTAATTGATATGACATTGTTGTCATGATTTGAGCATTTAAGTCTGAGGTTCTTGAAAACGTCCGCTGCAAACCTACGAAAAAAAACTTTCTTATTTGTAACTGTATTATGGTGGTTTTCCTTTGTTGTTTTTTGTGTTTTATTTTGTTTCCTTTGTTTTGTTTTTGTTTGTTGTTGTTTTTTGGTCTCGTAGAGGAATGGTCTGTCATGATTTAGAAGTAGTGTCAATAAAAGTAGATATACAATTGATTCAAAGACGACAGTCAACCACATACACACACAGAAACAAAGAACAACTTTAAAGATAAATAAAAGGCAAACTAAGACATCACAAACACACAAGTGTTGACAATAGCCTACCGTCTTTGAACGGTCAGTGGCACAAAAATGTCGCTGGGGGGTGCAGCAAACCTCACTCTTACCCTATTGTCATTCCAGTAAACAGGACGGTGTAATTCCCCGCCAGGTCTAACAAACAAGGCAGCCTTTATAGGCAATATAAGTAAAAGACATAATTGATCATGTATATATAAAAATATACAAAAACAAAGCCTAAAAGCCACAAAGTAAGTACTTAATGACTTGGCAGAAGCCAGAGAAACAATAGACTAAACCGATAAGGGTACGACACGACAATATTAGAGACAAACATCTAACGCTACCGTCCTATACGCATTTTGGTAGAGGTCATCAGAGGATCTACAATCTGTCGAGTCATCGCATAATCAAAGAGGAATGCAAAGCGGCGAACTGTAAATGGGCCCACCACTAAACATGCAGTGCTTTGCAAAATAATAGGGTCACGCGTTTAATAAACTTAAGATTGTATGAAAGTGACTATGTTCAAGGATCTTACGAACGTTTGTAAATCACATCATCTTAGAAGTCAGGTTGGGATATTCCTTGTCGCAGAAGAGTTCTTAAATTACTTTTATATTTTAAAAATAGATCAGGTTTACGAAAATACAATTTTGCAAAGGTGTTTCAAAGTTTATAGTAAAGGTAGCCCTGCTGGAGTAGCTTTTTAGTACAAATATTAAGAATATTAAAGTACTCAACACGACTATAAGTTCTAGAGAAACGAATAAGTTGAGAAACATAGACCCCATAAGAATCAGCTCGGGGAACATCCCATATAAATGTGGATAATTGGCAATATCAAAATTAAAGTCATCCCTCTTGTCATAGATTTTGCTAATTATCTGGCCATGTTCAAAAGAGAGATTTAAATCAAGAAAAGAAGCGACAATATCCGAAAAGTTAACTTTTTTGAGTTGAAGATCTTTAGGATAGATATAATTAACCATAATGGAAAAGAAAAGATGTCAATGTTCAATATGTCTTCCAATTACCGATAGGTGTCATTAGAGGCTTCAATCACATCTGCCTGAGAATCGGATGAAAGGCTCAACATGCAATCACTTTCACAGCATTACAAGAACAAATCTGCGATAAGAGGTGCACAGTTGGTACCCATAGGGATACCAATTATTTGTCTATAAACTGTACTGTAGTTCCATACCTAATAAAAATATTAGCTAATAGGAAAATGAGTGCTTCACAAAATTCTTGGTACCCTTCAGTTTTACTTCATTTAACTGGTCCCGCGATTTGTTTTTATCGAGGATTTGACAGGAATGTTCCGCGAGATTTGGTTGTTGTATGGAAAAGGTAGAGACACTGAAGAGACGTCGTTGTCTTTTAAGAAAATAACTTCTAGTCTTTCAGTTTTACTGGTTTTGGATATGTTTGAGAGAATGAGGTTCGGTTACTTAAACAGGTTAAGAATTTGCTTGCTGGAAGGTTTATATTGTGCATTTCAATACGTTGTTTTTATCTAAGTCAAAATACTGATCACGGATTGTTTTGCATGATGGCGATGGATTCTTGAAATGTTTGATTTCTGAGTTATTCTAACATATAACTTACATGTATTATAATTTAATTCTATTATTTAATAGTTTCCATCAAGGAGCACTGTGAGACAGGAGATTGTGGAGGAAGCAGGGCTTTATTCCCTAAGACTAGGTGAGTGTCAGAAAGGTGTAACTGATGTATTGTTTTAAGAAATGTAAACAACTAGTGTTAATGTCATGTTTATATTATGTTCCAATACTAGAATACAATATAGAACCACTGTGCTGTGTAATATATTGTATAAAAGAACTGTTATATATTTTTTTACATAATTTTATTGATTATGAATTCTAAGATATGGTCTATATTTATTTCAAACCTGGCTAGGTTTTACAGTCATCAGTCTACTGTACCATACAAGCTTTGAATACAAATTACGGTTCATATTATAACATTTATCATGTTTATATTAAGATGGATATTTTATACGATACATAATTAAATATAAACGATTGAACCACCACCACCTGTCTTTCTTTGTGACCATCATATATTAAGGAAGGGCCTTACAAAAAAATGGTATGGTCATCTTTTATTCAAACTCGAAAACATTTCAATAAATACGGAAAAGTGGATCCCTTGGAAGCAAAAAACACAAACAAGAGATACAAATAGCAGAATCCGTTCTATTGAGTCTGTTCATGAGGGGTAATCAAGTCCACTTTGTTTGATTGTGCCCACTAATTCGACAGGTGAACTAATAACGTATCCACAAATTTTCATTTTCTGGAAAAGCTGTATTATTTGTTATTTATGAAAGTCAGACAATGTCTCAATAATGTCTGATATTAACAAACCGCTTTGGATGGTGAGCAATGTGTCTGCTATATAATAACACTTTCGTTGTGGCCACTGACCATTCCATGGCTGTAGTCCTATTGTCAAACTGTTATGACTGTGATGTCATAAACATTGCTTTTATTCAGCTGCAAGCTGACCCTTATATGGGTTTTATAACTGTCTATGGTTAACAGACTGTTACTCATGTAAGTGTCGATACGCATGCTTTACAACTTGAATTTCTAGAGAACTCGTCTGAAAAACTTAAATGGTATAAACACATATTTTGTAATGTTGAAAGGTTACCATTTCACTTGTTGAAATGACGTTTTCATAAACCAGTCCACTGAAATGTAGCATGTAATCATTATTATTGCATGTATATAAGCGATAAAACATTCACAAGCCTCTATAGAGCAGTTATCTAAAGCGTCGTGTTAGTGCCCTGGAAGGTAGGGTTCAAGCCTGCTGATTTCCTATTTTCTTCCCATTTATTTTTAAATTTTCATTATTATGGTTTTCATTATTGCTAAAAGTAAGGTAGCAACAGTTCCTTTACTTTTTTCATTTTGATAAAGAAATATAAAAAGATCGGACAGGGAAAGTAGTATTCAAGGAGGACAGTCAACTACAAAACACAGAAACAAACACGCAAACAGACAAACAAGAAGGCAACTGTAATAATAAATGCAAACGACATCACAAACACAAAAGGGTTGACAATAGGGCTACCGCCTTGGAACGGTCAGTGGCAAAGTAGGCCACTGGGGGTTTAAACCGGTTCTAGGGTGCATCAAACCTCACACTTACCCTACTGTCATCCCATTAAAACAGGACAGTGTAAATAAAGAAATCCCCGCCATGATCTAATCTCTAACCAACAAGGCAGCATCAATAGGCAATATAAGTAAAACACAAATATGCTCGTGTAAATATAATACAAAAAAACAATAGTCTAGAAACGCAATCTTATAATTACACATGGTAACAGTCAACAGTTTATATGTGTTTTAATGCACACGTATCCCTTTAACATCTGAACAATTGTATTTCCGTGCTGATGTGTACTTCTAGCACGTCGTGTTACAATGGTGAATTGTAATCATTATGTAAGGCATGTGAAGGTATTTGAACAGAAAGAAAAGAGATCGCCCACACTGATTTAAAATGCTTGGTAGGAAGAACTGATGGTAACAACCGGGAAGAATGTAAGAAAAACGGTCATGGATTGTTTATGTCTCCGTGACAACATTTATTTTTTTCAATATTGTTTTAACACCCGTGACGTGATATATTATTATGTTAACTTCTTGTCTCTCGGCAGCTATTTTACGGTTGCGTAAAGCCTTTCTTGTTGATCCTTGTTATCATAGTTGTTGTTTGTTTCCATGCGTGTTCGTGGCTGACTGTGGTTCTGAAATGCTACATTTTCTTTTTTGACCTTTTTATCTACCTCTATTCTATTAACACGTCTGTCAGATAGACGCCCGACATATCTAGGTCTCGGCAGGGGTTTGTAAACCATGGCAGATAGATAAACGATAGTTTTACAATTTTGTCATTCTATGTATATACGTAGGTCATAGTTTATGTATGTCATGCATCTACATATATATTTATACATTTTTTTGCATAGTTTACAAGTTAAGGATATATAATCATATGATTCATGTTTTTTAATAAATAATATTAACCAATATCAGGCTTCTGTTAGCAGTTATGTTTATATTAACACTGTAATGTATACATGTCAGCAAATAAACTTCATCCTATCAAAATTAGCAATACATATGACATTTTCTTTTGAAATATATTACGTTTGGCAGATTTAAACTCATGAATACGAACATTTGAAAAATAATTTTATTGAAACCACAGCTCCCAAACGTTATGACACAATGGGAAGGACAATAACGAACACAAAGAAGGATGACGATTTGAAACGGTCAGCAGGCAATATGGTATACTGGTTAGCTTAAATCGAATTTATGTGTACACAACCTCGCTACTATCCTGTCTGCAGCGTCCAAATTGAGGACAGTATAAATGAAAGTACATACCTTCAAAGGGAAAACTTTAAAAATAAAGTCCATAAAACAACTGCGAACGCCCAATCTATATAGGATTAGAAGAAATAACAACATTGATTAAAGTCTTATCTACTTGTCTACGCTCGCATACTCCAGTATTAATATAGAAAAACGATTGGAACATATGCGTTGCGGTACGCAAGAAGCTTGTTTCCTACCTCCGTGCTGTGCATAACATATAGCACCTGTTTGATAACAAGCGACGAATACTGTTGCATTATATTGTAATTTCCATGTCATTAGCGATATCTTTCTAGATTACGGATATTGCTGAGGCAGCTGTTCGACAGAGAAATAAAACATAGTTTCCCGTTGATGTTAGTAAATATGTGGCGTTCAATTTTGCCTTGAATAGTATGTTAGTAATATCAAGACGGTGTATACTTTTAAATGTGAGCCCATTGCTTAATATAATAGTGTTGACGCGCTGGAATATCACATCGATGACAAATGAAATGATAACCCGCATAGTCATATTATACTGACACCGCTTCGAACGGTCCTATCAATACCATTTATATACTGAATATCACGCAAGAGGGATACTAGAACCATTTATTATCACATATTCGGTGTGACCGTCAATCGAACTCACGATCTCCTCGCCAACACCACCCCCCTCCAATACCGGCCTCCACCCATAAAAACATATGCGAAGGGGACGCTCTACTAATATGCCAGCCACCACCGCTGTTAGCTGTTACTAAATAAGTTCTACGGTGAACTATACTCCAAATACAGGTCTTAGGTATGGAAGTTCTCAGGCGAACTCCGGATACTGACCTTCGCTTTAAACGCGTGTTTTGTAGACTGTGTTCTGCGAATGCTATATTTATTCGGATTAGTTTCTACTTTTATTTCATAAATACTAAAAATGGGATCCTTTGGAAGCAATAAAGACAAACAAGATAAAAATAGCAGACTCGGTTTTATTGAGTTTGTTCATAAGGGGTAATGTAACGTGCAACACCTCTCACGTCTCCTAACACCGGTGTAAGCGATATTGTACTTTAACTGTTTAAAGCCAAAAACTTTCAAGTAAATATCGAACACTAGACTATAGCAGTTTTACGTAAGTTCTCAGACTAATCTACAGAAATAAATATTTTCTTAAGGGAATCCGACTGCTGATCTATAGTTAGTAAGCTTTCAGATGAATTCTGGATGCAGGTAATGCTGATATGTAGTATATAAGTATGTGTTTGTTCAAAGCGATGATTTTTGTGACCTTGCAGTTAAAGGTAGATACAAACGTCGAACATGAAACGTAGCATCACTGAACAGTCAACCAGAAACACGCATTCAAAACAAACGACGCTTACATGGATATCATCTAGCAGTAAAATACGCGACACCACAGTCAATGTCAATGTTAAACAAATACCCAATATTAAGGTCCAAGGATCAAGAATGTATATACAATATCTTAAAATAAAATATATGGCAATTGGAGCAATTCTAAAAAAGCACCTTTAGTTTCGTTTATGTTAACAGAATCGCTGTAAAAGGTACATTTAAATATACTAGCATAGTTTTAGAGAAATAATATCACGTTCAAACTCGAGGAGTTACTCGGAATATAACCAACGAAAATAGTAGACAATTTATCGAGGAAAAAACAGATGGAAAAATATACGGTGGAAACAAAGATATATTGTTGATTGCATACATTGCGAGTAAACGACGAGCAAGCAAAATTGTATTTGTTTTTAAGATCATAATGTATTTAATTGTTTTATCTTTTACAGATGATTTTGCGTTTGACCTGGACTCCGCCATATCTTTTTCTATTTCTCTTCGCGACCTTCAGATAATATGACGTACAATAAACGAAAAGGTAGGCAGTCGTTTTACTTCGTCAGTCCGTGCCGTAAAAAGCAGCATTTGTTAGGTCGAAACGTGTATATATATTCATGATAAAAAGTGTCTATATTGCCTTAGCAGTAAACTAGTTTAATGGGTCTTTGTTTTTATAGTTATGTTTTCTTAAAAAGAACACTGAATGTAATTGAGATATCTTTAGTTCGGTTTGATAATGCTTAAAACACTTGGAGACGAAACCATTATTCTGTTGGTTTATGAAGTAAACACTTACTAGTATATAAAATATACTTTATAAATCATAGGTCGGATGTAGGTAGCAGAGTCGGATACAATTCATTAGAGGTATATAATTAAAGTTGACAGGGGAGATATTATAGTTAAGTGAAGAAAACCCTTCTCTCACAACTGGTACAGAAAGTTGAAATCCCAATGCTTTTTATATATAGCCTTAGCTGCACGTCTGTAGCGTCTTCGTTGCCGAATGGTTAACGACGTTGCGTTGTAAACGTTTGCCTATCACCGTTGCGAGTTCGAAGATGTAAATGAGGAAGTGTCGATTCTTACGGATGGCTGAAGTTATACAGTACTGGTTCTACTCAGGAAAAGTGGGTGGTCTCCACCACAAAATATCGACCGTCATATATAACCTTGCATATGTTGAAAATGATGTGAAACGCCATACAAACAAACAAACAAACAAAAGTTATGTCTGTAGCTAGCTTCTAATGTCAAATGCTAACAAGAAGACGCTGCATGACAGTGAGAGTATGGGTTATAACGTTAATGTCCAACATTGTAGGTAATTCATGTCAATATAATACACAGAGGACCAAAGTAAAGAAATTTGCTAAACGTCAACCTACGCGATATGAGTCCTTCGGGATTGGCATTTCCGCCTCCTGCTTGTAGCTTTACTTCAATAAATATTGAAAAGCTAATCCCTTCGAAGCAACGCACTGAGACAAGAGAGAACAAATAGCAAACTCGGTTTTACTGAGTCTATTCATGAGAGGTAATATAATAAACGATATTCTACAGTAAGTGTAGCACCACAAGGACTGGGTTTGGTGATCCAAAAGGACCAGTAATTAATCACACTACTGATTTATAGTCGAGGCAACTAACAATCCTACTACATCCCTTACCTTACCTAACCCTGACCTTGTTATAACAAACTTTTAATTATCTTTATCATTATTGCAAAATAAGAAGAAAGCTTATACTTGCCTCTATAGTTACCTTATCTCGATGGTTGACCATCAAATAGATGACGTCGTTCGCACTCTACAAGTTGATTAAATCACCAAAATTGTAATCTGTAAGACAAAAGCCGATTTAAATGAAACAAAGAATTTGATTACTCCAATACATTAGATTGCTTAACACACCAGGGGATAACAATATCTGTTTCAGCCAAGGGCGTTTAATCAATTAAAAATAATGATACCTATTAATAAAACTTGGCTTTTACATAACATCTTCAGTTAAGTTGTTAATTGTAGGATTTTATTGCTGAATAAATAAACTGAATTGAACTGAAATGCTGCCGATTTTTAGATATGTTATAAATGCCAACTTGTTCACATTTTATGTAATTTATGACACAATAGTAGAAAACATTGGCAGTAAATGACATCAACTACGATTGTCGGAACATTGTAATGCTAGTTTAATAAATAAATGTTAAGTCAATGTAACTTAGAGGTGCCAGACACGGGATTAGCACTGTGTTATTTGCTAGTTCTCGTGGTATAATTTATTTAAATGTTAACTAAATATTATATTTAATTCATGCGTCATATTATTTAGACGTTGAGAAAGGTTAAGTTTATAAATTGTCAATTTTTAAATCTAAAATTTGTAGGAAAAGCAATGACATATTTTTAGATTG
The DNA here is from genome assembly GCA_037043455.1 of Cyrtodaria siliqua. Lineage (NCBI taxonomy): Eukaryota > Metazoa > Mollusca > Bivalvia > Adapedonta > Hiatellidae > Cyrtodaria > Cyrtodaria siliqua. The sequence goes on along the minus strand of JAWPHD010005305.1, from coordinate 101,866 downwards.
GTTTAATCCAAACGATGAAATAAATAATTTCAAGGTAAAAAAAAAAAAAACCGTGCTAAAATACTTATGAAGGTTAAGTCATACATGTGTGCAATGTATTCATAATGTGTGGCATAATAGAAACAAGAAGTATATTTTTCATTTTCCTCGTGTAACTACATGCAAGTAGGTGGGTCACAACCATCCGACACAAACAACTTTTTCAAAACATACTCAACGTATAGTTTGTGTATATTTTTTGATAAAACTATGTAGGTCTTTCAAAACAAGTAAGCAACCATATAGCTTCTTATATTAGGGAACGCAGTACAGAGCTAAGAGCTACGATTATAATGTACGTCTATGGAAAATGAATTGGTGTAGTATGACCCAACGGGAGAACATACTCTCTGACCTGCGATAAAACTGACTGAAAGAATCAGCTTTAAATACTGAAAGTGGAAAAATCAGTGAAGTTTGGCGCACCCTAGAACCTGGTTTAAACCCCCAACGGCCATATTTGCCACTAACAGTTACAAGGCGTGAAAACAGTAAAAATGGTATTATAATTATTATTTCTTCTTAAAACACTTAATAAGACATGTGTTAATTACGATAAAGTTCAACTGTACATGGAATAATCATGCTTAATAGGAATCCAAGCACGTATTCAACAATCTTTATTAATAATAATTCTCAAAATCGGATAATATCCGAAGAATAAGTTGAAGGCTTCTCTCAAACAGAAAAGCAGGTCAATCAATGATCTGCAAGCCATTCTTGTGATGCACGATTGAGTTCGAATCTATTATTGTGTGCCTGACAAATCCAACATACACAATGTGGTATATATTCATTGTCCATTCCTCTTATATTGTGTCATGCTAAATATGTATAATAGTACATATTAGACTACTATAGATGAATCGACTGTTGTATAACGTATACATACTGTAATTAACTTTTCTTAAGTATGAGCGTTAATAACAGTATACCAGCATGATGCATTCATGTCTGTGCTGTAACAGTAACGACCTTTAGTTGGCTTCTCAATTGGATATATGATCACATATTATATGATATATATCAAGCTATAATTACTCTGCCGAATAATAGTGTAGCATACAAGAACGTTGCATTACCGAATGATAGTGTAGTATACAAAATTGTTGCATTATTAATACTTATTCTAATACTAAATAAGAATTTACTACTACGCCTACTACCAATACTAAGTCATCGTCGTGGCTGTCGTTTTCAGGAAGCAACATGCCAATGTCGACGTTAGTCATGGGCAGCTTTTAAAAATGACCAATATAGAACAAATAAACTATAAGATACATGGATTGATTTAAATATTTTAAAAATATTGGCCCACTGATTACCTAATAACAGGCAACTACGTGCCCACTATAGAGCGAATTTTTAACCATATTGATTGAATTAATAGACGACTTGCATGCAAATATGCTCTCAAAGCGTTATGTTATGTTTGGTTATTATACGGTTGACTTGGAGGTCATACTTTAGATTATAAACTGGTAAAGAAATGTTTCCGATTTCATCACCGCAAATTTGCAGACAAGTATTTGCGCGTGATAAATGACGAGATACATCGCTTGGGGCATTTTCTACTTTATTAACTCTGATATTGAAAATATTATTAATCTATTAACAAAGATTTTTAGCGTGATATTATACTTAATGAAAAAAGAAACGCATCTAGGGAATGTCAGCTATATACTTATTTATAACATGCTGCTGCTAATAGAATAGTACATGGCTACATTAGGCCTTTCCTTTTGGAAAACTAAAAGTAGATATAAAAGTTGAACAGGAAATGGAACACACCAACTGTTGTTCCTTCAAAGTTGTATTATGTATAGGATACGAGTTTGACTCAAGCAGGTAAGCAAACTTAGGATGTAACATTTTGCAATCTGTTTACATTAAATACAGTACTCAAACGGCTCAACTTTCAAAGCTGTTTATGAATTTCGTGTTACAAAGTGTACTGGAACTACAAAGAAATATAAAAAAGATCGGACAGGGAAAGTAGCATTAAAGGAGGACAGTCAACCACAAAACACAGAAACAAACACGCAAACCGACAAACAAGAAGGCAAAAGCAATAATAAATGCAAACGACATCACAAACACAAAAGGGTTGACAATAGGGCTACCGCCTTGGAACGGTCAGTGGAAAAGTAGGCCACTGGGGGTTTAAACCGGTTCTAGGGTGCACCAAACCTCACATTTACCCTATTAAAACATTAAACAGGACAATGTAGGTTATAATAGCGTAAATGAGTCTCCATTGCCCTTCCATAGTAAAGTTAGAATGTTGACAACCTGTTAAAAACTCAAACCCCGTTAGAATTCTGGGAAACTTACTTTATCATGCAAATAAACATGTCTGCTATTAAACATCAACAAGGAAATAGGGGGTTTAATACCTTCTAAGAAACATTTCTTCAGTTGTATACTAACACCGGGACAAAGGTCAACACTATTTTTACCCCTTGCAATTTCATACCCTGTCTACTTTCACTTCTCAAATTTATATCAAAAACTGTCAAAAACATGATGAGCTGCATTTTCAAATATCAACAACATGTCCAGAATACAGTTACAGCCAAAAAATAACAGGAAACTGCACTAAAAAGTTTTTAAGGAAAAAAAGATTAGCACTCTTTAATACAGAACTACTTTCGACTGCACCAGGCGAGCACATCCTGTTGATTTAGTGTAATTAGACCTGTAAATAAAGAAATCCCCGCCATGATCTAATCTCTAACCAACAAGACAGCATCAATAGAAAGTCTACAATACGACATTTCGACATTTCTCGAACTAACTGCAACCTTTTTTTTTTTAAAACATCTTGGGATATCTCTGGAATATTACGTGGAGTTAAGTGAGCAGTATATACATAATATAGCTGAAATTTCCGTTGCATTACCGAATGAGAGTGTAGTATACAAAAATGGTGCATCAATACTACTACTATACTAAATATGAATAAATGTACTACTTCTACGCCTACTACCAAGTGTTTGTTCATTTCGAGTTGAGAAGGGGTCCAATTATAATACTTTATGCATTTACGAAGCCTAGGCATCAGCCTCGAAACAATCAAACCCTAGTCAGACCAATCCGTATTCAAACCACAAGGACAATTACGCCAGGGAACAGAGATATAACTTACCCTTAAACCACAAATTTCACAAAATGCTAGAGTATGTTCGTAAGTAACACATTAGCTCTTACACTTACAATCACTAAAGGATTTATAAACTAATCATAGGTATAAATATTCAACGGATATTAGTTCTCCCAGTTTTATTTAAGCACAGTACACAATTTCCGGACTGGCAAATAACAATAGCAGTCTTGTTTTATTTCACCGAATTATGTTAACATACAATGATTACACGTTCTTACGAAAACTCGTAGATACAAAAGTCCAACAGGAAATGTAGAATTCACATACAACTAGTTCACATAAAACGTGTATCAAAATATCGATGATAAAATCAGAAGCAAAACATGACACCACAAACATAAATAGGTTGACAACAAAAATGCATCTTGGAACAGTCAGTGGCATAAGGGTCACTGATGTAAATCAGATTTTAGGAATAACCAAATCTCACTCTCTTACCCTATTGTCATCCCAGTTAAACAACCGTGTAAATAAAGACATCCCTGCCAAGCTTTATAATCTAACAAACTAGACGAAAACCAGCATGTGTGTATAATTTACGTCAGTTTTTTTGTGGATCTTCGACTGGAAGTTTCGGAACAGCAAACTCATGTAAACAATGTGTATAAAAATAAGTTGATGAAAAACACCATAACTTTTTTTGTGGTTTCCGGAGGATTCCTTTTCAATATTTAATTCATTAATAGTTACTTACCCTTTCTATTAAATGTGTAAAAGGTGTAAATAGAAATAACACTCTAGTTTGATTATAACGATTATAATTTAATTGCCTTAATCATGTTAATTACATTCAGAGAATTGTACACAAGTTAATAGGAGAAAATGTATATCTGGATATTGGCCATTGAGTATGTTCTTATGTTTGTATGCAATTGAACTTGTAAATGTTTTGTTCGTAAACAAGTAATAAAATGATTTATGTAGTGTTATGTCATAATCTCTTTAATAACACTACCCTACTCTTACCGAAACATAGCAATATAATCACGTAAGAAAGCATTGCGCGGCAGTTGGAACACGTCTCATAACAATAGAATGTATGGTTACGAATACGGTTATGAGTATTCACGCGTCTTATCTAAACGTCAATGAATTTCACTGAGTTAGTTGCTTCCATTGTGTCCCCTTTTCAGTTTGTTTTATATAAATCTTATATTATGTTAACGCATCGCGAAAAATGGAACGTTATCTGGTTATGCTTACAATTTTATTACATAATTATTTACTTCAATATAACGTACTGATCCACAACTAGGTTTTACATTTCTATGTTCCCTGTACACATTATTCATGTCCGTCAATCGTCAGATATTAGACGTGGATAGGATAAACTTAGCTCGTGTGTGTTTTGATCTACAGTTTGTGAATAGATAACGACGTTTTATTCACATTTTATATCAGTTTGTTTTATAAGACATTTTACACCTGTTAATCTATCACCGGTGCTCTGATTATAACTACTTTTACGACGTGTCTGTGTGTAATACCTTATACTTGAGTATACTTTAACATACGACGTGTCTGTTTGTAATAGCTGATACTTGAGTATACTTTAATATATGACGTGTCTGTTTGTAATAGCGTATACTTGAGTATACTTTAGTATACGACGTGTCTGTTTGTAATAGCGTATACTTGATTATAATTTAATATACGACGTGTCTGTTTGTAATAGCTGATACTTGAGTATACTTTAATATATGACGTGTCTGTTTGTAATAGCTTATACTTGAGTATACTTTAGTATACGACGTGTCTGTTTGTAATAGCGTATACTTGAGTATACTTTAATATACGACGTGTAAGTTTGTAATAGCTTATACTTGAGTCTACCTTAATATACGACGTGTAAGTTTGTAATAGCTGATACTTGAGTATACTTTAATATATGACGTGTCTGTTTGTAATAGCGTATACTTGAATATTCTTTAACATACGACGTGTCTGTTTGTTATAGATTCTACTTGAGTAGACTTTAATATACGACGTGTAAGTTTGTAATAGCTTATACTTGAGTCTACTTTGATATACGACGTGTCAGTTTGTAATAGCTGATACTTGAGTATACTTTAATATACGACGTGTCTGTTTGTAATAGCTGATACTTGAGTATACTTTAGTATACGACGAGTCTGCTTGTAATAGCTAATACTGGAGTCTACTTTAGTATACGACGTGTCTGTTTGTAATAGCTTATACTTGAGTCTACCTTAATATACGACGTGTAAGTTTGTAATAGCTGATACTTGAGTACACTTTAATATATGACGTGTCTGTTTGTAATAGCTTATACTTGAATATTCTTTAACATACGACGTGTCTGTTTGTTATAGATTCTACTTGAGTAGACTTTAATATACGACGTGTAAGTTTGTAATAGCTTATACTTGAGTCTACTTTGATATACGACGTGTCAGTTTGTAATAGCTGATACTTGAGTATACTTTAATATACGACGTGTCTGTTTGTAATAGCTTATACTTGAGTATACTTTAGTATACGACGAGTCTGCTTGTAATAGCTAATACTGGAGTCTTCTTTAGTATACGACGTGTCTGTTTGTAATAGCTTATACTTGATTATAATTTAATATACGACGTGTCTGTTTGTAATAGCTGATACTTGAATATACTTTAATATACGACGTGTCTGTTTGTAATAGCTGATACTTAAGTATACTTTAACATGTTTAATATGTCGTATATTAATGTAGACTCAAGTATCAGCTATTACAAACAGACACGTCGTATATTAAAGTATACTCAAGTATCAACAATTACAAACAGCTTATACTTGAGTGTACTTTAATATACGACGTGACTGTTTGTAATAGCTTATACTTGATTATACTTTAATATATGAGGTGTCCGATTGTAATAGCTTATACTTGAGTATACTTTAATATGTTTAATATACGACGTGCCTGTTTGTAATAGCTGAACTTGAGTATACTTTAACATGTTTAATATGCGACGTCTCTGTTTGTAATAGCTGATACTTGAGTCTACTTTAATATACGACGTGTCTGCTTGTAATAGCTGATACTTGAGTATACTTTAATATACGACGTGTCTGTTAGTAATAGCTGATACTTGAGTATACTTTAATATACGACGTGTCTGTTAGTAATAGCTGATACTTGAGTGTACTTTAACATGTTTAATATATGACGTGTCTGTTTGTAATAGCTGATACTTGAGTCTACTTTAATATACGATGTGTCTGTTAGTAATAGCTGATACTTGAGTATACTTTAACATGTTTAATATACGACGTGTCTGTTTGTAATAGCTGATACTTGAGCCTACTTTAATATACGACGTGTCTGTTTGTAATAGCTGATACTTGAGTATACTTTAATGTACGACGTGTCTGTTTGTAATAGCTTATACTTGTTTCTACTTTAACAAACGACGTGTCTGTTTCTAATGGCTTATACTTGAGTCTACTTTAATATACGACGTGTCTGTTTCTAATAGCTTATACTTGAATCTACTTTAATATACGACGTGTCTGTTTGTAATAGCTGATACTTGAGCCTACTTTAGTATACGACGTGACTGTTTGTAATAGCTGCTACTTGAGTATACTTTAATGTACGACGTGTCTGTTTGTAATAGCTTATACTTGATTCTACTTTAACAAACGACGTGTCTGTTTCTAATGGCTTATACTTGAGTCTACTTTAATATACGACGTGTCTGTTTCTAATAGCTTATACTTGAATCTACTTTAATATACGACGTGTCTGTTTGTAATAGCTGATACTTGAGTCTACTTTACTATACGACGTGTCTGTTTCTAATAGCTTATACTTGAATCTACTTTAATATACGACGTGCCTGTTTGTAATAGCTTATACTTGAGTCTACTTTAATATCAGACGTGTCTGTTTGTAATAGCTAATATTTGATTATACTTTAATATACGACGTGTCTGTTTGTAATAGCTTATACTTGAGTAGACTTTAATATACGACGTGTCTGTTTGTAATACCTTATACTCGAGTAGACTTTAATATACGACGTGTCTGTTTGTAATAGTTTATACTCGAGTATACTTTAATATACGACGTGTCTGTTTGTAGTAGATTATACTTGATTATACTTTAATATACGACGTGTCTGTTTGTAATAGCTTATATTTGATTATACTTTAATATACGACGTGTCTGTTTGTAATAGTTGATACTTGAGTATACTTTAATATACGACGTGTCTGTTTGTAATAGTTGATACTTGAGTATACTTGAACATACGACGAGGATTCAACGTGTTTAAAATAAAAAAAACTATTGTAGTACGAAATCAATGCGCATTCATCGTTAACTACATCGTTACCATACCTATTAAAATATTCGTTGTAATTTCCTAGAGGATTCGATGTGTTTAAACATATGTAAACCATTGTAGTAGTACACATGCGTGCATTACAACAATTAGTTTTCTCCAAAAACAACGCCTATTCAAACATATATCATGTGTGCTCTTCTGCTAACAGGTGTGCTCTAATCAGCTAATTGACTTATCACTAAAAAGTGTTAGAGATTGAGGTTGAAACTTTGTTTCCAAGACAAGGCCTTTACAGTTTCGAAATGGACTCTTAATTATTGCGTGGGGTAAAGCATACTACTGTAGCATAGCGATTTATGTATGGTGTATGTTCCATTTAACACATTTAGACCGATAACAAAACCTGGTCATTGTTATGGTAAACTTTGAAGAGAACAACAAATCATTTACATGTACATAGGCCATATATATAACACACTCACATAAGAGGAGAAAAATGGTCCTATAGAATTCACAGCACCCAAATGCAATGGCACCGTAGATCCGCGCTGTACCACTAAGAGAAAATGAAATATACAATGAAAAAGACAATACACAACATAAAGAGTGGTGAAGACAGGGTTACCGACATGGAACGATCAGTAGGCAATATGTCTCACGTAATATGACATTAAAAAATCGGTTATTTATGGGGCCTAGTTTAGTGAGTATGCACAATGCACATGCATCTAAATCATATTATAATGGTGTCACTCGTATTTGTACATAATTTTCTTCTAGATCTTCTCCAGTTTCTTCTAAAATACCTCAGTATTTATCCTGAATTGTACTGAAAAAAGACATAGCAGATGAAGCCAACGATAAGACAAATCTACGGTACGGCCAAAACTTGAGGGTCGAAAGGGATAGAATAAAACTTAGACTAAGTGATCTTTAAACATTCTAAATATATCGAGCTATCTGCTATTTATTAGCAGGTATAGTTGCCACTCGTTAATGAAGACACCATGGTTCCTGAACATGATACCTGTTATTTTAGATAATAAAATAAACTTAAATCTTGTCTTATCATTTAGCCTTAAAGGTTTGTTCTCCTGTTGATCTGACTTCTGTCAAGTCACTGAGCACTTGTTGTATGGCTTTCTATGTATTTCTATATACCTATATACTTATGTGTTATACTTCTACTGCCTATTCATCATGTTCATGCTGCCTTGTCAGATCAGATAACTTTGGGTAGGGGGATAGTTTTATTTACACTGTGACAGTAGGGTAAGAGTGAGTTTTGGTGCACCCTAGAACCTAACCTAGACTAAACCCCCAGTGACCTTTTCTGCCAGTGACCGTTCCAAGGCGGTATCCCTATTTTCAACCCGTTTATGCTTGTGTTGTCATATCTTGCCTTTTATAAATCTTTGTAATTATTGTTTATTTCTGTGCTTGGTATTGGTTGAATGTGGTCGTTGAATTACACAGGTATATAGAAGCTATGATGGCCTACAAAAAGATGTCTTCGCTTATTCTTCATTGAAACATTACTAGCAATCAATCAAACCAAAACAACAAATGGCTTTTCCGTAAATTAAGGTTAGAAACAGTTATATTTCATTATTCTGGTTATTTTTCTCTTCCTGAAGTTGGTATATTTATGCCATCATATAAATTGGCAGTTATCCCATTTGACAGAGCGCAACGTCATATTGGATCGTCGCTGACATCTCTTTTACAAATTACTTCCGTTTTCATAACAGTCCCTTAGTCGTTCAAGTACCTCAAACAAACGCAAACAAACAGACGTCGAACATAAAACGAATAAAATGCAAACTAAACGATGAATGCGTCTGATGATATAAAGTTCATTGTTATTTACGCAAATTGAACATTTATTGCATGTCTATGACAGATAAACATTGCATTCACTTGTTTTGATATTTTCAATTTGTTATCAACCACAAATACATTTAAAGGGACACTGTCCGTAAGTAAGCTGATATTGAGCATAATCAAATAACTGTCTGACTTTTATTCAGTGAAATGTATGCATGAGCATAGACCCAAATAAGTATGTAGTAATACATTCGTGAGTTTGAAAAAAAATTTTTAATTATTATTTGTAAAAATTGTGGGACCCACTTTATTTACCTTTTTTGCTTTCACGTGACTTCCATTAGCGCATTAGGTTTTCTACATAGTATGTATAGCGAAATATGTGTGGCCCGCATATCTCAGGTAGGAGCGACGTCGTCATTACCCACACAGTCTTATTACCCGTTAGTATAATTTTAGTTTGGGCTGCTGGTTCAAACTCTCAAAACGGTAGTGTTTTTTTTGTACCGCGATTGAATTCCGTCAAAAAATCTTGCTTTTAATTAGTAAATATTCAATACTGTTAGTGTGTAATGTTTGTGAACGTAATTAGTGTGTGTTTATAAGCTAAAAGTTACGGACATTGTCCCTTTAACAAGATGAATTTTAAATGAATTTTGATAAATGTCTTTTTCTTATGCATTTTTAAATCAAATATGTCTCGAAATGCAGTGCACGCGCTAAAAAGATGTACGGTTTTTCATAAATAATTCAGAACGTTTTAGCGATACATGTACTACTATGGAGATGAAAGTAGTTACAAAGTCGTACAAGACAAGTAGCATTCACAAAAGGTAGTCAACAACTATGAATATCAAACTACAAGTCGTTCTATAACTGGTGCTTCGAAAAGAAACAGCATGCAATAAAATCACTTACTAGAATTTCGTTTGTTCAATACACTTGTTATTATTGCTGATACAAATGTTTCCACGTTATCATACGAACTATGAAGAATTTTAACGAAAGCAGACGACATTAAAATGAAATAAAGTAATTATCCTGGTATATATATCGTGTTGATGAAACATTGTAATAAAACTATCGCAAACATACCAACTGCCGTGTTCCCTTGAAAAGAAAACACACTGTTTTAACTTGCATAATCTGTTTCTATCAATCATTACAATTTCAAGATAATTAATGACATTAAGCTTCCATTCCGCTAATGAAGCAGGTGATTTCTTCTAATATGGTATAATCATTAACACACTTTACATCTAATATATTTAATAGGTTGTTCAACAGTACTTTCATACTATCTTTGTTAAACTTGTTAAACAGTTTATCAAAAGAGGTTATGACCATATCATTTTGCAACATACTGCATGCTTGTTGGTGGACCCTTTTACAGTTCGCCACTATGCTTTCCTCTTTAATTGTACGATGACCGGCTGTGGACCCTATGATGACGCCTACCTAAAGCCCAATGGGACGGTGGCGTTTGATGTTTGTCTAAGATCTTTCTTGTCGTGTCTTTAATGGTTTATTCTCTTGTTGCTCTGGCTTCTGCCAAGTCATTGAGTACCTTCATTGTGGCTTTCTAGGCTATTGTTTTTTTGTATTATATTTACACGAGCATATTTGTGTTTTACGTATATTGCCTATTGATGCTGCCTTGTTGGTTAGAGATTAGATCATGGCGGGGATTTCTTTATTTACACTGTCCTGTTTTAATGGGATAACAGTAGGGTAAGTGTGAGGTTTGGTGCACCCTAGAACCGGATAAAACCCCCAGTGGCCTACTTTGCCACTGACCGTTCCAAGGCGGTAGCCCTATTGTCAACTCTTTTGTGTTTGTGATGTCGTTTGCATTTTTTATTACTTTTGCCTTATCGTTTCTCTGTTTGCGTGTTTGTTTTTGTGTTTTGTGGTTGACTGTCGTCCTTGAATGCTGCTTTCCCTGTCCGATATTTTTAACTTTCTTGTTAAACAGTTCTTCATAAAATATGTTAGATATCTATTGAAAAGTCATCAGTTTATACTTGATTTAACAACCTATAGACGTAGTGATTACATCGATTACATTTTTTAATTATAAACCTTTTCAACACAATTACTCAATTAAAAATGTGTTTAGACTTAAGTAGTTGCTCTGCAAAAATGAACAAATGTCGATACGGATTGTCTTCAGGTAGTCGAGATTTACTAGTCGCGTTACTTTAATTAAGTTCGGGTTCGATGCTACGCTGCGGAGCGCTAATTGTGATATTGGGTGCATTTAATGTTCTTCCAGTGGTAACCACGTCGGTGAAATGCATTATATCATAATATCCAGATTAAAGTTTGAATTTCACATTATAACATGGTATAACAGTATGCAGATACAATCTTGAAGTGCAACCGTTTAACATTGTATGCAGATGAAATTTTGAAGTACGTCTTATAAATTAATATACAGGTGTAAAAATGAAGCTTGTAAATGTAGTGTACTTCATAGAATGATGCTATTCAAATGACACCTTATAACAAGGTTTATTCAAAAGATGTCAATGTAAAGGTGTAAAGGTAAAGATGTAAATGTAAAGGTGTACATATAAAGGTGTTTAAGTGCACCTTATATCAAGATGGTTTATTCAAAAGATGTCAATGTTAAGGTGTAAAGGTAAAGGTGTAAAGATAAAGGTGTACATATAAAGGTTTTTAAGTGCACCGTATAACAAGGTTTATTCTAAAGATGTCAATGTAAAGGTAAAAAGGTAAAGATGTAAATGTAAATGTAATGTATGCTACAATGCCTAGCTCCTCTCTATAACTGACCAGCTGATAAGCTCCGCCTACGCATGCCGTGGATATGCACTCTGTATAGGTTAAGTAGGAGAATAGATTTAGTATCCAGATGTATACCTTGTGTTTCATTTCTATCCCATGAATATTAAAAATTACAAACATTACATTGGCGACGGGAAAAGGGATCAACCGTTTTTTTCAAAAGGACTATTAATTTATTTTGTTAAAAAAAAGTGATTTTGACGAAAAATTGAAAGTGGATTTAATTTTCAAGAAGTCTGTTCTCAATTTAAGATGGCAGCAAAAATGGACCTGCCAGCACCAAAACCATTTAAAGCTTTGGGCCAAAACACTAACTTATCAAGATCATGGAAAGATTACACAAAGAGATTTGAATATTATCTCGCTGCATCAGGAGTTACGAAAGATGAACAACGGAAAGCATTGTTATTACACCTTGCTGCAGAAGAAATACAGGATATTTTTTAAACATTCAGCAATCCAGGAAACTCGTACAAAGATGCATTGACAGCGTTGACGGATTATTTTCATCCTAAAAAGAATGTCGCATACGAACGTCACCTATTCCGTCAAGTATTACAAGAAAAGGATGAGACTACTGACAATTTCATAATTAGGCTCAAAAAGTTATCTGTGTCATGTGACTACACAGGAAACACAGTAAATTATATTATCCGTGACCAGATTGTAGAAAAAAGCAACTCTACGGAAATGAAAAAGAAGTTTTTGCGAGAAAATTCAATCAATTGCCAGAAGTTCGGAATTAGCAGACCTACACGCAACAAAGATGATGGAATCAACACAAAAAGAAAACTGGTATCAGGAATCATTTGAATATAATGGAACAGAGAGAAATGTGCAACACCTTTACAGAAAAACCACAAAAAAGGAAACAATACTACCCTAGGACGCAGCCGAGGAAAGCACCAAAACCTACAAAATTAAAAGTGTGTACTCGCTGTGGAGGAAAAGGGCACGCAGGACATGAATGTCTAAAATCAAGGAATATAGTCTGTAGCGAGGTCATTATGCGCATATTTGTAGATCACGGGAACAACGTGAAGTGCGATACATATCAAATCATAAGTCTGAAAGTGAAAGTAATGATGAGAAAGTTGTATTTGGGATAAACACAAAGACGGAGTCACCATTTATTGACGTCGATATTGAAGGTAGGCCATACAAATTATTAATCGATTCAGGCGCAGCAGTAAATTGTATTGACAGGCAAACATTTGAAAAGGTTAAATCAAATAAAATATCTGTGAAGAAATCCTATGCCAAGATATATCCGTATGCAGCCAGAGTATCGCTCAAAACTTTTGTAGTGGCTGACATGAATGTGAAAATAAATGATAAGACACCTATTGAAGCAGGTGATTTCTTCTAATATGGTATAATCATTAGCAAACTTTACATCTAATATATGTAATAGGTTGTTAAACACTTCTGCATAAAATATGTTAAATATCAATTGAAAAGCCACCAGTATATACTTGATTTAACAACATATAGACGTAGTGTTTACATTGTTTTAATAATAAACCTTTTCAAAATCATTACTCAATTAGAAATGCTTTTCGTCTTAAGTAGTTGCTCTGCAAAAATGAACACATGTCGATACGGATTGTCTTCAGTTAGTCGGGATTTACTCGTCGCGTTACTTTAATTATGTTCGGGTTCGAGTCTACGCCGTGGAGCGCTAATTGTGATATTGGGTGCATTGGCAACCACGTCGGTGAAATGCATTATATCATATCCAGATTAAAGTTTGAATTTAACATAAAAACATGGTATAACAGTATGCAGATACAATCTTGAAGTGCAACCGTTTAACATTCAGATGAAAGTTCGCCTTATAGCGTGATATACAGGTGTACAAATGAAGCTTGTAAATGTAGTGTACTTCATAACGTGATGCTATTCAAATGACGCCTTATAACAAGGTGTATTCAAAAGATGCCAATGTAAAGGTGTAAAGGTAAAGATGTAAAGGTAAAGGTGTACATATAAAGGTGTAATGTTAAAATCTTTAAATGTAAAGGTGTAAAGGTAACGATGTAAATTAAGGTAATAATGTAAAGTTAAAGGCGTATAGTAAATGTGTAAACGTAAAGGTGTAAAGTAAAGGTGTAAAGGTAAACGTGTAAAAAGTGATCATCAGTAAGGATAGACGTCTATGCCCTACGTTTGTAAAGTTGCAAGATCAACAGACAAAGCTGGTCGTGTTTTGCAAAACAATGTCGATTTATTTGAACAATATTACAACTGGCTAAACATTACAAAGTTTTCTATACCATGTATGCAGAGTCCTTTACATAAACACTTTTTGTTTTCGTATTTTCTACAGGTATGTACATTTACTGTTTGTACAATTTGTTATGTTTTATACCATGCTAAAGACTCTGTTTTGTGTCAATAATAAAAGAAAGATCATAGTTCTTATGTATTGATTTCCTTTATTAACAGTGTTTAGATTAAACAGATTATTTGAAATGGTTCATTTATTATGTGTGTCTATTGCAATCAACTTTCGTAACCTGTATGAAACCATCACCATCAACTTCAAGTACAGTGAGTTTTGGTAATATAGTGAATTTATTTATGTTAATATTATAAAGATATTCCTTAATGGTTCATTTGCAATGTAAACCTTCAATATCGACAATATAATGGACTCAGATGTCGTTGTCAACTCTGCGCCTTATCCTTCCCTACATCAGTTATGCTGCAGATCAAGTTATATGATCCCTGTTTGCATTTTGCTGCGTTCCAAAAACGACAATATGGTATGTTTCATTTGTATTGTACGCTATCTTTATAGCAAAATATGTTAAAATTAAGTTATTCGTACTCAAATATCAGTGACGCTGTTGCTATACCATATAGCTTTATCATTACCAATATCAGTGACGCTGCTGCTATATCATATACCTTTATCATTGTCAATATCAGTGACGCTATGGCTATACCATATACCTTTATCATTGCCAATATCAGGGATGATGTAGATCAAGAGATACACCATGTAACCATATCCTTACCAATATCAAACTAATAGCGACGTTATATATACTTTTCGTTAAACATTAAATCTATTTTGACTGTTTTCCTTTGCGCAACTTTTTATTTTATGTTTCACTTGTACACTTGGTATATTTGACGTAAACACACGTATTGGTACCTACAAAGAGCATACGTTTCCGATTGAATGTAAACATGGTGATGCAAGAAAATCGTTCAGAAGAACATAATTGTGTCAAAATATACTGACACAATTGTTGGTCGACTCCGTAAAGTCTGAAACTTGCCAACTTCTTTGCCAATTGTCTTGTCATGATTTTCTTGCATCAGAACGTTGATGTACTTAGTAGGTATATTCTGACTAATATGAAAGGTAGTACTGGTATATTTCGTGGCGTATTTTACAACATCGTAAAACACCCATTGTTTTAACTGTGCAAAGGCTAAAATGGCACAACTGATGATCATTCGCAAAACAATTTATTGTTTCATTGCACTGGTTTAGGCGTTGAACAGTTCATGTTATTATTAAGATTAAATTGACATGTTCATACTTCATTTTAGAGGGACTATCAGGGAGATCCTATTACCCTGGTATAATCAACTGAAAATAAATATAAACATAATTAGTTAAAGTATTTGAAACTTTATAATCAGCTGTCTTTACGACCTAAAACAACCATCATCTGTATTTTGTTTGTTTTTTTGTTTTGTGGTTGACTGTTGTCCTTGAGTGCTGCTTTCCCTGTCCGATATTTGTATCTTTCTTGAGGGTAATGGAAATTCAATGTGTAAAATAATGGGCTAAAATGTGTGCACCCGCACGTAATACATTTGCCATTTTAAGTAATCATACGTGATACCTTCTGATCAGCTCCCATATTTGTGTTTTAATATTGTTGTTTCTATTGCGTATGAGCTTTTCTTCATAAAATGTTAAAGATCGCTCACATGTCAGATTGCAGATGGTGGCATTTGTTATTGAGGCGCCTGTCTTCAGGCGCTTCATTAGTATCGTCTTCATCAACACTTCTCGGTATATGATTGGTTTTCACACAGGTCACAGAGTTCAAAATTCCATTTCCCTCTTTACATCTTTGTAAATACGTCTGAAGAAATAGTGCACATCGTAATTTAGGTTTGGACAATTTCGCAACAAAATTGTGCCATTAGAATAGAAAATAGTAGAATAAACTATGACATTTGTCTAAATTTAACTCAATTTTTTTTTTGAACTACATCGGTATTTTAGGTCGAGCATCTCGATTCATATTCTTAACTAGCTTGCGGAGTAATAACTTGCTAACGATCTGTGACTGGAGTATTAAGAAATGATTAATGACCCGTCACCGGAGTATTTAGTCAAGAACACCGGCACCGGTGTTTTTCAAATGCATTTACTTGCTGATACAACAGTACAAACTTTAATTTCTTGTTAATCTTGTTATTTGAGACCCCTTAAGTATTATCAAACTAATTCAGCTCGTGAGTGCATGTGCTACCAGTGTCTATCTTAAGTAGTTAAATATGTTGTTGTATTGAAACGGGTCTACACAAATTCTTATCCCAGTTGCATGTCTATATATATATTTACTCTAGATGGAATGGAAAATATAATTTAGCATAATCTATAATAGTTCAAGTATTTATAAAGCAAGTGACATGGTATTAATCATAGAGGTCCGATATGATGACCATTATATTATGACATTCGCAAAGCTGACTTGTTCTACGTATAAAGATTATTGATACACAAAACCAGATTTATAATAGCTGACATTGTCACACAACGGGCGTGTTATATTGCCATTATATAACTTTCGTATACAACTAGTATTATTACTATGCAAATGAGATCCGAATCTTTGATCGGGTGTTTAACTGTTTCTGTTTAGCTCTGTTTGCATGTATAAGTGTAATACCGGAGTACCGACGCAAAGATTATATGACGTCCTATTTTAGATAAAAATGCCATATGATGTCATGAAATTTCCCACATGACATCATGAAAAAAGGAAAGGAAATGGACGAAAATTAATATATTCAAAATGGATTTTCAGTTCTTTCTTAGAATGTGTTGTTTTTAGAGTTATGTGATCAATAAAATCTCATATTCGTGTTTATTTATGTATTATTGAATTTATTTAACTCGTGTGTAAAAGATATAAAGCTCGGCACAGCCTATATGTCGCTTTATATAATTTTCAATCGTTTAAAGCTTCCGACCATGATTTAAACCTAATTAAAATTAAAGAGAATCTCAAATATATATTTTTGCAAATTATTTTAATGAACACTTGAAAATATGCAGTTTTGAGTAGGACGTTAACTGTCCAGTCATGACAGGTTAGATCTTTGTGTCTTACGACTAATTTTATTTTTAATACCAAAACCAGTCGTGATCCAATTTAGTTTAATTATATAAGTTGACATAATCCAATCCGTGTTGTATTTTTTAACACAAACACGTGATTTCATCATAGCCTGATAAATTAGCACTCATGTAAGATCCTCTAATATTTTATATTGGAAGCATTGGTTTGTCATCAGATTTAAAATACAATCATATGTGTTTGTTTTTCATCATCACACGTATCAAAGGTAAATAAAAAAAAGTTAATAATATCTATATATATAATATATACATATTGTTCATACTGTATATTACGAAGAGTATATTGTAAATTACGAAGATTTCCGGGCCAAATCCGGAAATGTTCGGTGTTTTACATTGGTACGGAATTTGTCTGGTCCGGCCAGTTTTTTTCCCCCCACATACATACCGAATTGGAAGTTGATCTCAGTCAATTTACATTGTTAATTACCCCCACTTGGATGGGGATGTTCCCCGAGCAACTTCTTATAGGGTGTATGTGTCTCAACTTATTCCTTTTTCAAGAGCTAGTACTCGAGTTGAGGTATTTAATATTCGTAATCTTTGTATAACTAAAAAGCTACTCAATAAGGGTTACCGTTACCATAAACTTCGTAAAACCTTTGCAAAGTTTTATTATCGTAACCCTGATCTTCTTTCCAAATATAAAAGTAATTTAAGGACTCTTCTGCGACAAGGACTATCACAACCTGACTCTATGGTGATGTGATTTATAAACTTCGTAAGATTCTTTGTCCTGATCACTTTCATACTATCTTTGTTAAACTTGTTAAAAAGTTTATCAAAAGAGGTTATGACCCTATCATTATACAACGTACTGCATGCTTGGTGGTGGACTCTTTTACAGTTCGCCACTATGCTTTCCTGTTTAATTGTACGATGACCGGACAGGCTGTGGACCGTATTATGAAGCCTACCTAAAGCACATTGGGACGGTGGCGTTTGATGTTTGTCTATGATCTTTCTTGTCGTGCCCTTAATGGTTTATTCTCTTATTGCTCTGGCTTCTGCCAAGTCATTGAGTACCTTCATTGTGGCTTTCTAGGCTATTGTGTTTTTGTATTATATTTACACGAGCATATTTGTGTTTTTTCTTATATTGCCTATTGATGCTGCCTTGTTGGTTAGAGATTAGATCATGGCGGGGATTTCTTTATTTACGCTGTCCTGTTTTAATGGGATGACAGTAGGGTAAGTATGAGGTTTGGTGCACCCTAGAATCGGTATCAACCCCCAGTGGCCTACTTTGCCACTGACCGTTCAAAGGCGGTAGCCCTATTGTCAACCCTTTTGTGTTTGTGATGTCGTTTACTTTTATTATTACTTTTGCCTTTTTGTTTGTCTGTTTGCATGTTTGTTTCTGTGTTTTGTGGTTGACTGTCCTCCTTGAATGCTACTTTCCCTGTCCGATCTTTTTATATTTCTTTAACAGCTTCAATTTAATCATGTTTTACCGAAATTATTCACTTGTGGCCTCTGAGTTTGTGGCTACAGTACAGTACAAAATTGAATGTGACTGTTAGCACGTCAGCACGTCATCGAGACGCTTGTCCAACTCGGTGCCGTACTTTTAGACGGGTGATGTGTTTATCCGGTACCGGATTAGGAGCTAGTATGACCTCAGCTTACGTTTGCATAGACGCTTGGATGCAGAAGGAGCGAAGAAATTCAAAATGTTTATAAATACTGTATTATACTGATCCCCGTTGAAACGTTGATGTAACTAATAAAAGCTTTTATTTCATTATTACCCCTATAGTCTTTAAGGCTTGTTTAGGAACGGAATTATTCATTGTAGTATGTGGTATAAATATAACCCCCTGGCCCTAGTACGTACTGCGTAATAGTTTATCTGTATCTGTAAACTCAGAAAGCTGAAATACTTCGACGGACATCCACCTTTAATGGGTATCTTTTGCATTATTTTTTTTAAGAAGTCCGAGACGGTCTTCTTCATATTATAATCAGACAGAAGATGATTTGTCTATAACAGGATTTTAATTGGGGAAGCAATATCATCACAAGAGCTAGCCTAGCCTGGCCTGAACAACAACAACAACAACAACAATTAACTGTTTCAGTTTAAAAATCAGGAAAGTTGAACAGGAGTTATAATCGAGAGTTTGAATCAGGAGTTGAAACTGAATGGTGAAGCAAGAGTTGAAATAAGGAGTTAATTCACTGGACTGAACAACAACAGCAACTGATTCAGTTGATACCAGGAGTTTGAAAATCAGTAAAGTTGAACTGGAGTTATAATCAGGAGTTGAAACTGATTGTTGAACCAAGAGTTGAAATTAGGTGTGAAATCAATTTGAGGAATAGATCTTCATATTTAAACAGTGAAACAGATTTAACCTATTATATGTAATAGTGCACCATAAATTATATGTATATATTCTCAATCGAGCATTATGGGTATTCCAGTTCAGATATGGCGTGTCCGAATTGATTGTTTCCAGGGTCATCATTTTGGTGTAAATTTGAATGATGGAAATGACTCTAAATCACAGTACAATTAGGCGCCTCTCAGGACCTTCAGTCCTTTGATATAATATTTAATACCGCAACAAACCAACTTCGCCTTTGGCGCAGTCAGTTAGGCGTCGTCTACTATGTGTCTATGGAACCGAAGGTTCTAGATTCGAGACTTATATAAGGCAACAATTTTTAAACCATACAATGCTAAGATATTTCAAAAATATTATACGAAACTACTACGGAATAAATCTTGGGGTAGGAGTGCCCATTCCAGTTCCGATATGTTTAATTCTAAGAGACAACATATGTCCGCGATGATTGTTAAAAATCAATGCTTAAAGGAGCCCTTTTATACCCTTACAACTTATATTTATTTGATAGATCTATTTGCATAAACACTATTGATATATTTCTCACGGTTAAAATCACAGCCGAAACACGTTATTATTACGTTTCCATAGATCACTCGGCACACCTTTACGGAAATCAACGGAAAAAATCCGGAATATTACGAGTTTACACGAAGTCCAACTTCGGCGATGACGTCACACAGATGCCCAGATACAATCAACAATTACGATGTTTCAGTTTCTGAGAGTGTACTTTTTTTTCAAGCTGATTAAAATTATTATATCTATTTTATTTTTTTCAATAAATGCTTATCTGATCTGATCATGATTTACATGATCAGATTATTGCTTGCTAATTTCACTAATGTCCTATAAATCTTCTTTTTTTTTTTAATAATTATAGTGCATGAACCTCTAGGCCAAATTGTTTGAAACAGCCAGAACAAAGTCATTTTATGACACTGTGTATTCCGTAACAAGTGAAAGAAGGGTTTTATGATCCTAGCCATATCCTATTATCACCTTTCTGTAACACAGTCAGTTAGTTTTATGACCCTGCATATTCAAGATTGAGTGGCAAGTAAGGGTTTTATGGCATTTATGGTATTTCGCAGTACTTAGCCACTTTTACCCAGCTTATATGGCATCAGTTGTATTACCATGTGTATTTCACCATCAGTGGTAGTGAATTCAGTGCTGTATGGAACAAAGCATAATTAGGCCAATATAACTTTATAAAGCTCTTATTTATAAATATCTACACCAAAAAAGAGGTTATAACATTAGAAAAATGAATGGCGGTGGGAATATAAACCTTATAATTAGACATAATATTATAATACCTAATACAATTATATATGTGGCTCATTACCTGCTCAAACAAATAGGGTAGATAAGTAAGGAGAATTATCTTTTTCTTGGCTGTTTTTATAGCCGAAATTCGGTCATATTCCCAATGACAAAACATATCTTTTTTTCCCAATGAAGAGGAAATAATTCCCAATTTAAAAAAAATAAATATATATATCTTTTTTTTTTTAAGAGTGCCAATCCAATGATTGGGGTTCAACAGCTTAAATAAATGTTTCTGTTTATCTTGGTGTACAAAAAACAGTATAAAAGATATAATTATGAAAGGAATGCTTTACTTATATATTTTTCCGATTTTTATTAAAAATCGCGCTAAAATTCCCAATTTTATGAAAAATCGCGTTAAAATCGCGTTAAAATTCCCAATTCCAGGGGTACGGGTCATGTTCCCAAAATCATGAAAAAAAGCCCCGACTCATTATTTTGTTACCTGATAAACAAATTTCAAACATGTATTTGTTGATATCATCATATATTACAGGATACAGAAATTAGATTTGGCATACAATGTTTGAGGTCAACCCTTCCAAACGGAGTTTGTCAGAAACCGGATCATAATTTTACTGGGCCAGTTTTTTTTATATAAATAATTAAAAAAAAATATTTGGGTAAATATGTGAGGTCTTATTAAAATGCCAGAAAAAAGGTAACACACATGCTTTGAATTAGCAATACCTGTAGCGCGATTGATAAAAATAGAGTATTCTGGAGAAGAACTTGGACAGAACATGGAATGGTGATATTTATATAACTCTTACCCTTAGACCTTCGAATGACAATTATGCGATCAATGTGTACATTTGTCTAATTCCCACTGTGTATGCCTGCCGCCACCTCAGTGGGGTAAAACGTTGATAGGCGCATAATAAGTGATATGTTAATAAACACAAACAACAAAGTCAAACTATGAAAGTATGCAATCAGTCTCATTTATTTCACATCTGGGTTTGTTACAAAAGGACGTTTACATTATGCACCATGTGACTTGCGTTTGACCAAAAAACGTGTGGACAATTGCAGATCGTGTGTAAACGTTTCTTGTAAGACGTCACTACACTGACACCTGTATTTTGCCGTTCAAACAGTGCATAGTACCTAGATAATAGATTTATTTTATTATTAACATTTTAGTGTGAAATGGATAACAAATGATCATTTTAGGTAAGTTGTACATTTATAAAAATCAGTGTATCAGTTTATGTCTAGGGCAGAGAATCTCTCCGGAAAATCCACACATTAAAAAGTCAAACGCGTATGCACGTCGGAGGACGGTTCATTAAATACATCCTCTTGCCGTTCGTAGACATGTTTTTAGGTCAGAGAAAACGTAAAGCCACGGCTTCATGTTATAGCAGAGCAAATCCCTGAACTTCTGTGATGCAACAAGCTTTTCTCAGAAATGAGTCTGCAGTCAATAAACAATTTCATCCCTATGTATTTCATACTTTCAGTGACAATTGCCTTTAATACTTCAAGAAAGTATGATCTAAGTTATCTCAATAAAATATTGAGAACCTGTCTGTGTTGTCAATCTGCCAGATATGGCGCGGTACTTTGTGTGACGTCACACACCGAAAATCAGCGGAAATAAACCGGAGGCGAATACGGATATTGTATCGGTCAACAGGTGATTTTTTAACTGGCGATAAAAAGCCTGGAAAGCGATATATCACCAAAAAATGAGTTGCAATGTGTTTATATAGTGTTCAGTAATACATATAAACAAGAAACAAGAGGTATAAAAGGGCTCCTTTAAAATGATTGTCTGATTAAACATGGTTTTGGTACATTTCAGAATTATGGTTAGAATAAAGGTTATGTTAAGGGTTAGGGTCAGTTGAGAGTAAACTGATTCAACAAAATGAAAATGAAGAAAGTATTAATTTAGCACATACCATCATAGTGTTTCTCCCATGACCCTGACGAATAAAAAACTGAATGCAATCCATATCAACAAATTTACAGCCAAATAAGTTGCCAAATGTCCCGGAATCTTTGTGTAAACGTTTTATAGCATATATGTATATATATATATAGGAGCAAATCATATCAGCAACACTGACAAAACAGTGTGTGTTGTTTTCAATTCCAATTCATGAGAGCCGTCATTAAGTTGGCGTTATAACATGGCGCCTTTTAGTGTAACGATGTGAAAAAATATAGTTGTAAAGGTCAGACAGGAAATACAGCATTCACAAAACACAGCCAAACACAACAAAACAAATTCAAAACAAACTACAATCACAAGAACTAATGGAATCAAAGCATGCGACACCACAAACAGACATGGTTGGCAATAAGAGTACCGCGTTGGATCGGTAAGCGGCAAGAAGGCCTGGTAATTGGTGTGTCATTTCGTAGCGTAATTGAAAATTCTGATAATTGTATTGGACGTATCATTCATTTTGAAAACCGCATAATTAGTTTATTATTTCAAAGTGAATAAATGATTTGTCAGGCAATAAACATGCAATTAGGTTATGCCAACAGAAATATTGAATTGAATTAATGATTGGCTAGTCATATCATATTAAAGCCTGATAGTTGGCTAGTCATATTATAGACTCATACAAATATGTTATGCATTAGGCCATGTGGACAGAATTCAAACTAAAGCCAGCTTTGTAACAAGTAGAACAAAGACTGTGCTATATCTAAAGAAATATAAAAAGATCGGACGGAAAGTAGCATTCAAGGAGGACAGTCAACCATAAAACACAGAAACAAACATGCAAACAGACAAACAAGAAGGCAAAAGCAATAATAAATGCAAAGGACATCACAAACGCAAAAGGGTTGACAATAGGGCTACCTATTATCCCATTAAAACAGGACAGTGTAAATAAAGAAATCCCCGCTATGATCTAATCTCTAACCAACAAGGCAGCATCAATAGGCAATATAAGTAAAACACAAATATGCTCGTGTAAATATAATACAAAAAAACAATAGCCTAGAAAGCCACAATGAAGGTACTCAATGACTTGGCAGAAGCCAGAGCAGTAAGAGAATAAACCATTAAGGGCACGACAAGAAAGATCATTGACAAACATCAAACGCCACCGTCCCAATGGGCTTTAGGTAGGCGTCATCATAGGGTCCACAGCCTGTCCGGTCATTGTACAATTAAAGAGGAAAGCATAGTGACGAACTGTAAAAGGGTCCACCACCAAGCATGCAGTACGTTGCAAAATGATAGGGTCATAACCTCTTTTGATAAACTGTTTAACAAGTTTAACAAAGATAGTATGAAAGTGATCATGACCAAGAATCTTACGAAGTTTATAAATCACATCATCATAGAGGTCAAGTTGTGATAGTCCTTGTCGCAGAAGAGTCGTTAAATTACTTCTATTTGCACCAACTTGTTATTTGAAGCAATATACTACAAAGATAGTGTGATATAGGTTATATAGATAGTTTGATTATGTATATCCTTAGAGATAATGTTTACAACAAACAGTTTGGATACTTTAAAAAGAGGGGTTTTTAATTGTGGCAATAATACAATTTCTTGTTTGTAGTTTCTGTAATATAATAGTCATTTAAAAGGGAAATACATCAAAAACGATAAATATATGTGTCTATTGTGAACATAAACGACTGTTAGCTTTATCTGGTTAGCATATGCATCTTTGATCGTAAATAAAGCACGATAGAAACGGTCAAGGAAACATACAATAAAATATAGTATGCAATTATGTTTCAAGAAATCAAACAATGTGAGTAATAAACAAATACTCAACCTTTGTGAATATGAATCCGTTAATACTTTTTCTTTACTCAAAATATTTGCAAGACAAATACTACTGTCTTCAATCCATCGTATTACAAATCAAATTATTACGAGTGGAAAAGACATTGAGCTTTATAACAGATGTGCCTAAAAAGGTAAATCTATTTAACATACGGTGATCATAATCGAGTTTATTTATATGCATATGCTTTGAAATAGTCTAAAGCTCCTTTACGATAAATATATATATTGTTCTTTCCATGAAACGGGTTGATACGTTTTTACTAGACGCCGTGTTTACGTGTTTCATCTGTATATTATGGTATATTTCAAGGGATGTCTCTCAATTCTTGGGAAAATGGACACTTTGTTCACTACTGAAACATAAGCACTTATGAAATATGCAATTATTTGCATGAACAATACCGGATATAGATTGAAAAGTGACCGATCAGCAACACTGTAAGTTGCAAAAAAACATTAAATTGGAAATAAGTTAAATTGTATAAATTTTGCATCCATTCTAATCGTTTAACATCGACAGCTCCGAATTAGACTGAATGTCTTAGAAAGCTGAATCCGCTAGACACATTTGTAGTCCCTCTAGCACATTAATCAAGATATAATCACCAATATTGGCCATTAGGCGTTGACTATTTTGGACGCATGTTTTGTGGTGAATTTGATCGTACGTAGGGTCTTCGGTTTCAAAATGATATATAGGGTCCTATAGAAACCACAGCGTCCGTACGCAATGGCATCGTAGGTCCGCACTGTATTGCAAACAAGGACTTGAAACTACAATGAAAGAGACAAAAAACAACAGAAATGGTGGTGAAGACAGGGTTACCGACTTGGGACGGTCAGTAGGCAATAAGGCTTACTGGTTAGCTTGAATCGATTTTATATGCGCACAATCCTCGCTATTATCCTGTCTTCAGCGCCCAAATAGACAAGACAGTGTAAACAAAACTACAACCCATCAAAATGAATTCTCTAACAATAAAGTCCACATCCAGAGAAACTAACTAAAGATACACATACAAAATAATAAACATCTCAGGATGTATCCAGAATCGTACTGAACAACCATAGCAGTTGCAGCTAAAGAAACAAACACAATCTAGGGTACGACCAGAATACCCGAGGGACGAAAGCTTATGCACCCACCTCCCCCAGTTGGGGTTTCAGCAGGTACAATCATAGAGTCCCAAGAGGTAGTCCAGTCATCGCACAAGTGAAAAGTGAAGCGTAATGACTGACTGTTGCTCATTCGAAGGAGTGAAGACGTATTAACATGATTAAATAATTTATATAATAACAACGGATTTGAAATCATGATTAAACTGGTTAATATGTAATACTTATATTAGTTAGATGCTGTGTTCGATTGCAAGGAAATCTTTCACTCGATTGCATGTGTGTTTTTTTTTCCCTTTTTTCACTCAGTCATATCACCCCGTCCATTTAATATACCACAGGCCTATCGTCTCGGAAAATGTTTCCTAATTATAATCAAAAATTGAGATATAGGGTCCTATAGAAACCACAGCGTCCGAACGCAATGGCATTGTAGGTCCGCACTGTACTGCAAACAAGGACTTGATAATACAATGATAATAGAATGAAAGAGACAATAAACAACAGAAAGGGTTGTGAAGACAGGGTTACCGACTTGGAACGGTCAGTAGGCAATAAGGCCTACTGGTTAGCTTGAATCGATTTTATATGCGCACAATCCTCGCTATTATCCTGTTTTCAGTCCCCAAATAGACAAGACAGTATAAACAAAACTACATCCAATCAAAATGAATTCTCTAACAATAAAGTCCACATCCAGAGAAACTAACTAAAGAAACACATACAAAATAATAAACATCTCAGGATGTATCCAGAATCGTACTGAACAACCATAGCAGTTGCAGCTGAAGAGAAAACCCGAGGGACGAAAGCTCATGCACCCACCTCCCTTTGGTTTCAGTAGGTACAATCATAGAGTCCCAAGAGGTAGTCCAGTCATCGCACAAGTGAAAAGTGAAGCGTAATGACTGACTGTAGAGGGGTCAATCACTAAACATGCAGTGCGCTGTAAAACCAAATGTTATATCCTTTTCTGACGACCTTCCTGTTTAAATTTGTAAAGCGGTCAGGAAACCCGTCAGACCCCTTTAACTTTCGAAGTTTAAAGACCACATCTCCATAAAATGAGCCCTGCAGTTTAATAATATATATATATGAAAACATGTCTAAAATGCCTTGGAAAGCTGACTCCTTTACATTTTGGTGGTTTCTTTTCTGACAAAGAAATGGCAGAAAAGAGTGGATTTTATTAATGAATTGCTTGATGAAAGTAATTAATAAAGATGGCAACTCGATAATTGCTGACAAAGGTTTCGCAAATTGCCAAGAATTACGTTAAATAGGAATATTTCAAAGGCTACCATTATGAGCATGTGAAATTCAGATGTTTGTCTCCGATATTAAACTGTTAAATAGCCAAGATTTAGTGAGATGGATAGCAAAAACAAATCTTATCTAATGTTGTCGATGCATATTCCAACATCTGCTTTGTAAGGCAATCAATCAAATGCGGGTCTGTTTGATGACATTTATCTCTGCCATGGGATTTATTTGTGAAACATAAGAATGTTAAATTATATTAGACAACTAGAGTATGGCGTCCTAAATTAGATTCCAGTATTTTTGGAAAGAAGGTTAGTGGTGATGCAATATGCTTCTATCATAAACCACACTACGTAGATATATGACATTATGCATATATTAATGGGAACCTTAAACATGTCCCCGATTGCGAATTATAATTGAATAGGTTAATCCCAAATATATTAAACTAGATACGGTGGTAAAAATAAGTTGGCAGGCTTTTTCAGTGTTTGTATTTGTTTATCTGTAATGCTAAATGTGTGGGTCTTCTCAAACTTGTCTACAAACGTTTGCTTTAAGTGCTTCACCAAATATGTCTCTTTTTAATCCGCAAGTCCGAAAAAAAACTATCTTCGGGTTTATAGAATAAATAACGCTGATTAATTAAAAATACACAACGTTTCTAGGAAACGATGAGGCTCGGAGATTTTCTTTACATATAGATTGAGGCGATATGTAACTTTTTCGCATTGACCTCAAACATATCGTGTCAACACACAATCTGGCTGTTTCTGCATCCGTCGCCTTAAAAGTGCAAGTGTCGGTGTGTGAAATAATAATATTTTCCTGAGTCTTTTTTGAACATTCTCTTTGTCGTTTGGAGAAAACAATACGGATATATCATCAATATCAACTTTTGGTATGAAAATCATGTGATTCAGAAGAATCAGGGTCATGTAATTGGTGTCGAATTTGTATTTTCTTTGTTTCGGTGGTGTCATAGCCCTAGTAAAGAGTGGTTTACAAATGTTCCAAACATTCAAACCTTATGTAAAAAAAGTAATCCCTGAATAACATTGTTTTTTTGCCACGGAACATACATGATACATAACCGATTAACTCATGTATATAATCTGTGGCCCGAGTAAAGTTCTCTTTGAAAATCATTGGTATATTGAACATTATAAATACTGTATAGCAGTATATAGTACTTCAGACTTTACTTTTTTGAATAAAAAACAATAAATTAATAAGTTGTCAATACTAAATACAAAACGTTGTCGATAATTCATTATTTTTTAGAAAAAATAATACTCAAACAAAACTAATGAATCACCTGCATTTATGTTCTAATATGTTGGTTTCATACAAAGGCTATATTGGCAGGGCCTCATCAACTAAAATAATAACTGAATAATACCATTTTCTCATTCAATTATGTAACTAACAGTGATTAACAGCTACATATACAAATTCCGTGTTAACGCCAACACCATCCAACCCGCACCCACATCCCAATACAAAAGGCTGTAAATAGGTCCTTAACATCGCTTTTCAACAACCATGCTTATATATTTGACAGGTAAGAAAATGTCGATTGTTGTGGTTGGTGTAGAAAGGTCGAAATATTGAATTAAAACCTTATACTTCCATTATGTTGTTACATTTGTTTTTCAGACTTTAATAATGTTGTAATTGTGTTAAAATGGTGTTTTGAAGCTGTCATACTAACTGTTGGAACATCGACGTTGCCAATATCTCAAGCCGTTTTTATAGAAACTTACGGTAATTAGCATGAGAACATCAAGACGACTTTACGTCATTCAAACAAAACAAGTTCATCAGACGAATTAACTGCACCCTGTTTGTCTTGGCTCCGCCGCAAAAGTAATTGCTTTTCACTCGGAATTGAGGAGCAACAAGACGCAATATTTTATTGCAGGTATGTGCAGTAGAAATAGATACAGTTTAATATCATAAACCATTTGATTTGTATATCCATCAATACACCAATATGTATAGTGTGTACATTTATGGTTAACGGTTTGCAATAACTAGATATAACTTACATAAAACATGTAAAAGGTACTATATAGAAAGTATCATAGACAACTATTTAGGCATGTTTTAATTGTATCAAGTTATCATTCATTGAATCTGTTATTGCAATTGAACTAAGCATACTACTGGTTTTTTAAAGATACATGTTTGCTAATACTCGTTTTACTTTTGAAGATCAATATTATAACAATAGTCAATATTTTGTTAAACCAATAAACCACACTCAAGTAGGCACCAACACTATTTACTCAGATTCTTTAAATATTGATATAATATTAATTAAGTTTTATTAATTCAGAAATTCAACCTCTTAATATGATTCGGATATCGTGTGTTGATATGTTATATTAAACAAACTAGACCATAATCTCGCAGAGATCATATTATTATTACGTTTTATTTTAATATCTCAATCGCACCACACTATTTAAGGGACACAATATTGTGCGATGTAATCAACAGTTATTAGTATGACCAATATAATTGCTTTGAACAATGCAAATAATTATTTATAATGATGCAACTAGGCAAGATAAGTATAAAATCTTCACCCATCCTATATAGATGGCGACGTTCGACGTTGTTTTAGCGTGGTTTTGCGCTGTACTTTAAACAGTCTACACCTTATAAAAGTCGGTAATCCCCTGTCTTCATCACCCTTTCTGTTGTTTTTTGTCTCTTTCATTGTATTTCCAAAGTCCTTGTTTGCAGTACAGTGCGGACATGCGATGCCTTTGCGCTCGGACGATGTGGTTTCTATAGGACCCTATATCTCATTAGGCGACTCCGCAAGTTTAAAACGAATTAAGATTTCCGTATATTCCTTTAAAGTTAAACTTAAAATTAATTCATAAATATTGGAGAAATAAAATATTGTTTTCTGCTTCATTTTGCCATGAGTTTTTAGTCTGATTGACGTATGTCTTTTTAAGTGTTAACATTGCATATATCAACATGGCTATTTATATGCAAGGTTTCCTCGTTTAGTTGTCGATTCTCTAAAATATTATCATTGTGTTTGTTTGTTTAGTTGGAGTTTAACGTCCTTTTTCAGCACATTTCAGGCTTTGTCGATGTCGGGAGGTATACAGCACTGGTTCTACTCAGGAATAAGTGGGTGGTCTGCCTCCACCACAAAGAATCGACCTTCATACATAGTCTAAAATTTGCCGAAAAATTCTTTATCCAACATGGAGAGTAATTATGTGTTTGAGTCGAATAAATACGGAAAGTACAACGTTCAAGCCATGCCAGCGCACCCATTGAAGCCACTCCATTAAAGCCATCGAACAATGGTCAAACTTAGCAGCATATTACTAGGATTGGTATTTAAGTCGGCACTCAGTTAGTACACCATTATGGATGGAGTCAATATAAGCGCAAAGATATGCATTTTTCTTAGTATATACCTATGACTCTCTACTGAATAATTATTAGGTTTTACTGAATAGAAACGAAATAATAAATGTCAATTTGTTTGATTTTGTCTCATACGTATAAGTTATAATGTAAGCAGTTGATCCTTCAAGTATTGTGTTTCTATGATTGTGCCGTGTAGCTTATTTACGAGTGTAGCGAGCTTATTTGTTCGTCAAATATCATTAATGCCGACACACTTGGTTCATAAGGCGCATTTGCATATCTGTAGTTCTAAAGGGAAACACGGCATTCTTATTTCTTACTCGCGGCGTTCAGCTAGTTTATCTACATATCCTGCATATATGAATATCACTAAAATGAAGTAATAGTATTTTTAGATCATATTGCTCCTATAATATTTAAAGCTATGTTAAAATAACGAAGAAAATTGAAAAGCTCAAATGTATTACCCTTGATTTAAATATATGCAAGCAGACTTTCAGTAAAACTCATGCTAGAATAATCAATCAAGTTACTAATTATAATAATCATTGATAAATACGTCCAGACGTGTGTCCCTTTTAATTGTTACGGCAGGCTCCTGAACTAGTTTTTTATCAATTTATAAAACAAATACATAAAGTAAATTTTAGAGCATTAATAAATTGACAAAATCCTTTAGGATTCAACTATTTTCTTCCATATACGACAATACGCATCAGGAATCCAATCACGTCGCGGAGAAAATTATATAGAGAATTTTGACATTTCCATATATAACCTGCAAATGTCACAGTCCGTTCACGAAGGGCGACCTTTACTGGTTCTATTTCAAGTATAGTGATCGCAATGAAAGATTGATGACCATGACGGATTATCAGTCGGTCTTCGCTGTGTGTTATTAAGGTACGTGCTTGTTCTTTGTTCTATAGGGGATACATGAGGCTTTATATTGAAGGCTAGGAGCTCGACTAGGTTATACAACAGTATCAATTTGAGCATTTTAATTCCGATTTTAATCAAAACCTATGGTGAATTCAAATGTTAGACAAAAAACACGGTACTTCATCCAGAATTTAATTGATATAACATTGTTGTCATGATTTGAGCATTTAAGTCTGAGTTTCTTGAAAACGTCTGCTGTACGGCTATGAATAAACAACTTTCTTATTTGTAACTGTATTATAGTGGTGTTCCTTTGTTGTTGATGTTGTTGTTTTTTGGTTTAATTTTGTTTCCTTTGTTTTGTTTTTGTTTGTTTTTGGTTTTTGGTTTCGTAGAGGAATGGTCTGTCATGATTTAGAAGTAGTGTCAATAAAAGTAGATATACAATTGATTCAAGGACGACAGTCAACCACATTTTTGAAACACAAAGAAACAAAGAACAACTTTAAAGATGAATAAAAGACAAACTAAGACATCACAAAAACACAATAGGGCTACCGCCTTGGAACGGTCAGTGGCACAAAAAGGTCGCTGTGGGGGGGGGGGGGGGGGGGGGGGGGGGCACAAAAAAAACACAATAGGGCTACCGCCTTGGAACGGTCAGTGGCACAAAAGGTCGCTGTGGTGGGGGGGGGCAGTGTAAATAAAGATATCCCCGCCAGGTCTAAAAAACAAGGCAGCCTTAATAGGCAATATAAGTAAAAGACATAAATGATCATGTATATATAAAACTATACAAAAACAAAAGCCTAAAAGCCACAAAGTAAGGACTTAATGACGGCAGAAGCAAGAGCAACAAGAGATTAAACCGATAAGGGTACGACAAGACAATATTAAAGACAAACATCTAACGCTACCGTCCTATACGGATTTTGGTAGAGGTCATCATAGGATCTACAATCTGTCCAGTCATCGCATAATCAAAGAGGAAAGCACAACACTTGGCGAACTGTAAATGGGCCACCACTAAACATTCAGTGCTTTGCAAAAAATAATAAGGTCACGCGTTTAATAAACTGAGGATTGTATGGAAGTGACTATGTCCAAGGATCTTACGAAAGTTTGTAAATCACATCATCATAGAAGTCAGGTTGTGACTTGTCGCAGAAGAGTTCTTAAATTATTTCATATTTTAACTCGACTACAAGATCTAGAGAAACAAATAAGTTGAGAAACGTAGACCCCCTAAGAATCAGCTCGGAGAACATCCCCATCTAAATGTGGATAATTAGCAATATCAAAATTAAAGTCATCTCTCTTGTCATAGATTTTGTCATGCTCAATAGGGAGATGTAAATCAAAAAATGAAGCGACAATATCAAATATGTTAGCTTTGTTGAGTTGAAGACGTTTAGGATAGATATTATTAACCACAGTGGAAAAGAAAATATTGTCAATGTTCAATATGTCATCCAATTACCGATAAGTGTCATTAGAGGCTTCAATTACATCTGCCTGAGCATTGGATGAAAGGCTGAACATGCAATCTCTTTCATAGCAATACAAGAACAAATCTGCGATAAGAGGCGCACAGTTGATAACCATAGGGATACCAATTATTTGTCTATAACTGTAGTGCCATACCTGATGAAAATATTAGCTAATAGGAAAATGAGTCTTTCACAAAATTCTTGGTACCCTTCGGTTTTACTTCATTTAACTGGTCCCGCGATTTGTTTTTATTGGTCGAGGTTTAGACGGGAATATTTCCGCGAGATTTGGTTGTTGTATGAAAAAGATAGAGACACTGAAAAGACGTCGTTGTCATTTAAGAAAATGACTTCTAGTCTTTCAGATTTACTGGTTTTGGACATGGAGAGAATAAGGTTCGGTTACTTAAACAGGTAAAGATCTTGCTTGATGGAAGGTTTCTATTGTGTATTGCATTTCAATACGCTGTTTTTATCTAAGTCAAAATACTGATCACGGATTGTGTTGCATGATGGCGATCGATTCTTGAAATGTTTGATTTCTGAATTATTCTAACATATAACTTGCATATAGTATAATTTAATTTTATTATTAATAGTTTCCATCATGAGCACTTTGAGACATGAGATTGTGGAGGAAGCAGGGCTTTATTCTCTAAGATTAGGTGAGTGTCAGAAAGATGTAACTGATGTATTGTTTTAAGAGATGTAAACAACTAGTGTTAATGTCATGTTTATATTATGTTCCAATACAAGAATACATTAAAGAACCACTGTGCTGTGTAATATGTTGTATAAAAGAACTGTTATATATTTTGTTACATAATTTGATTGATTATGAATTCTAAGATATGGTTTATATTTATTTGAAAGCTACCTAGGATTTACAGTCATCAGTCTTCTGTACAGTTTTGGACCATGGCAGTGTTCGAACCCGTACAATGATCGCTGAACCTTGACATTCGACCATAACCCTTATTATCTCAGTTGATAATTCACAATAGATCAACAATCAACAATAATTATCGTTTACAATGAAAGTTTGCGAAAAAATAATAATCGTTTTATTGGTTACTCAAATGTGTCCGTAACTGTTACTTTTAATGGACTTTGCAACATTTTTTACAGACCCTTTGTGTGTTCGCGATATTTTTTTAAAATCAAATCTTCTTTGGAATTAAATGTTTCTGGTACCAAATAAACCGGGTAGGGTAGACCTTGGTTACTAAAAAATGATACTTAAATTCTGTCCACTACTTTTATTTTTATATGAATTTATATACCATGGTCCAAAACTTTTTTTTTTTTACCGAGTATATATATAACATTTATATTAAGATGGATATTTGTTACGGAATTTCCTGTATACAATACATAATAAAATATGAACGATTGAACCACGACCACCTGTCTTTCTTTGTGACCATCATATATTAAATCCAAGAAAGGACCTTCTTAGTAAGGTCCTACATTAGGACCTTACTAACGTTAGAAAGGTCCTAACCTTACTAAAAAAATGGTAAGCTCACCTTTTTCAAACTCGAAGACTTTCATTAAATACGGAAAAGTGGATCCCTGGGAAGCAATATTAACAAACAAGAGATAAAAATAGCAGACTCTGTTCTATTGAGTCTGTTCATGAGGGGTAATCAAGTTCACTTTGTTAGACTGTGCTCACTAATCCGACAGGTGAACTAATTACGTGTCCACAAATTCTCATTTTCTGGAAAAGATATGTTTTTTGTTATTTATGTAAGTAAGACATAAATAATATCTGATATTAACACACATCACTTTAGATAGCGAGCAATGTGTCTGACTATATAACACTTCAAGACAAGTTTACATATGATTGCATATGATCACAACGACAAATGATACTTTAACCAGACGGAATGTCCATGCAGAGTAGCTCGCTGGTAAAAGGATGAATAAGAACAAACTTCACGCGTCACAGAGATGCTCCACTTCCTGAACTAAAGAGGACTTGACCAGCCATGTATAGGTAGTAGTCACTCCTTTTTCCTCAATGATCACCAACGGCGTAGTAGATATTACACTTGCAGACACTGACTGGCAAACAGACAATCCAAACACCTACACCCACTTCAGTTTCAAGTAATAGGTAAAGAAATACAAAAAGATCGAACAGGGAAAGTAGCATTCCAGGAGGACAGTCACCCACAAAACACAGAAACAAACACGCAAACAGACAAACAAGAAGGCAAAAGTAACAATAAAAGCAAACGACATCACAAACACAAAAAGGTTGACAATAGGGCTACCGCCTTGGAACGGTCAGTGACAAAGTAGGCCACTGGGAGTTTAAACCGGTTATAGGGTGCACCAAACCTCACACTTACCCTACTGTCATCCCATTAAAACAGGACAGTGTAAATAAAGAAATCCCCGCCATGATCTAATCTCTAACCAACAAGGCAGCATCAATAGGCAATATAAGTAAAACACAAATATGCTCGTGTAAATATAATACAGCAAAACAATAGCCTAGAAAGCCACAATGAATGTACTCAGTGACTTGGCAGAAGCCAGAGCAACAAGAGAATAAACCATTAAGGGCACGACAAGAAAGATCATAGCCAAGCATCAAACGCCACCGTCCCAATGGGCTTTAGGTATGCTTCATCATAGATTCCGCAGCCTGTCCGGTCATCGTACAATTAAAGAGGAAAGCATAGCGGCGAACTGTAAAAGGATCCACCACCAAGCATGCAGTACGTTGCAAAATGATAGGGTCATAACCTCTCTTGATAAACTTTTTAACAAGTTTAACAAAGATAGTATGAAAGTGATCATGACTAAGAATCTGACGAAGTTTATAAATCATATCACCATAAAAATCAGGTTGTGATAATCCTTGTCGCAGAAGAGTCCTTAAATTACTTTTATATTTGGAATGAAGATCAGGGTTACGATAATAACATTTTGCAAAGGTTTTACGAAGTTTATGGTAACGATAACCCTGATTGAGTAGCTTTTTAGTTATACAAAGATTACGAATATTAAAATCCTCAACTCGAGTACAAGCTCTTGAAAAACGAATAAGTTGAGACACATACACCCCATAAGAAGCTGCTCGGGGATCATCCCGATCCAAGTGGGAATAATTAACAATATCAAAATTAAAATCATCTCTCTTATCATAGAGTTTGCTAATTATTTCACCATATTCAATCGAGAGATCTTCATGAAGAAAAGAAGCGTTATTATCAGATATGTTAGCTTTGTTAAGCTGAAGTTCTTTAGGAAAAATATTATTAACCATAGTTGGAAAGAAAATGTTGGCAATGTTCAATATGTCATCCAGATACCGAGAGGTGTCATTAAAGGCTTCAATAACATCTGCCTGGGTATCTGGTGAAAGACTCATTTGTCTATAAACGGTGGTTCCATACCTGACGAAAATATTATCTTCACAAACTTCATAGCAAGTCCATATAGTATAATTGTCTAAACTGCCTAAAAACGCTTTAATATTATTACATGCCAAAAATGTAGTATTTTCTCTAGCGAATGTTTTTTGAATAATAGAATGTAGCTTGTCTTTAATAAGGTGATGTGGTAAGGTTGTATATAGTGTAGAGAAGTCATAAGTGCTTATTGATGAAACTTGACCTTTATTGAACATTTTATCAAGAACGTCTCCTGAATTTTTTATAGACCAAAAATATTAATCCCAATGTTTTCATTAGTTTTATCACAATATAGTTTAACGCGACCTTTAACGGCAGTAAGACAAGAAGTTAAAAGTTTGGAGATGTTTGTTGTGGTGCAGGCACTAAGACATCCAACATCCGACCATTACAAAATTAATATTAATATTTTCCCAACACAATAGTTTACGGAAAGGCCCTACAGCAGATATCCCAACCCTTACCAAAATAGAGATGTTCACCTCCGCCTTACTAACCTATGTCGGTGCACCCTTGGACCTGTTTTAAATCCCAAAGATCTTTTTGGCCGATGACCATTCCAAGGCGGTAGTCCTATTGTCAAACTGTTATGACTGTGATGTCATAAACATTGGTTTTATTTATCCTTGTTATCATTGTTGTTGTTTGTTTCCACGCGTGTTTTTGGCTGACTGTGGTTCTTAAATTCTACATTTCCTTCTCGACCTTTTCATCTACCTCTATTCTAATAACACGTCTGTCAAATAGACGCCCGACATTTCTAGATCTCGGCAGGGGTATCGAATCCATGGCAGATAGAAAACGACAGTTTTAAAAATTGTCATTCTATGTATATGCGTAGGTCATAATAGTTTATGTAAGCCATACATGTACATATATGTTAATACATTTGTTGCATAGTTTACATGTTAAAGATATATAATCATATGATTCATGCTTTTTATAAATAATATTAACCAAAAGCAGGCTTCTGTTTGCATTTATGTTTATATTAACACTGTAATTTATACATGTAAGCAAATAAACTTCATCCTATCAAAATTAGCAATACATATGACTTATTCTTTTAAAATATATTACGTTTGGCAGATACGGACATTGGGAAAATGATTTTATTGAAACCACACCTCTCAAACGACATGGCACAATTGGAAGGACAATAACTTACGCAAAGAAGGATGGAGATTTGAACCGGTCAACAGGCAATATGGTCTACTAGTTAACCTAAATCGAATTTATGTGTACACAACCTCGCTATTATCCTGTCTGCAGCGTCCAAATTGAAGACAGTATAAATGAAAGTACATACTATCATAGGGATTTCTTTAAAAAATAAGTCTTTTCTAATTGTCTACGCTCGAATACTCTCCTATTAATATAGAAAAACGATTGGAACATACGTTGCGGTACGCAAAAATACATGTTTCCTACCTCCGTGCAGTGCATAACATTTAGCACCTGTTTGATATCAAGCGACGAATACGGTTGCATTATCTTGTAATTTCCATGTCATTAGCGATATCTGTATAGATTACGGATATTGCTACGATGACAAACGAAATTATAACCCACACAATCACATTATATTGACACCGCTCCGAACAGTCCTATCAATACCATTTATATACTGAACATCACGAAAGAGGGATGCTAGAACCATTTGTTATAACATGTTCGGTGTGACCGTGATTAAACTCACGACCTCCCCCCCCCCCCTCCCCCTCCACTACCGGCTCCAACCTATTATCACACATGCAAAGGGGACGCTCTACTACCATGCCAGCCACCACAGCTGTTAGCTGTTACTAAATAAGTTCTACGGTGAACTATACTCCAAATACAGGTCTAGGTATGGAAGTTCTCAAGCGA
Organism: Cyrtodaria siliqua; assembly: GCA_037043455.1. Taxonomy (NCBI): domain Eukaryota; kingdom Metazoa; phylum Mollusca; class Bivalvia; order Adapedonta; family Hiatellidae; genus Cyrtodaria; species Cyrtodaria siliqua. The sequence continues at coordinate 63,413 of JAWPHD010005305.1, read as the reverse complement.
ATTCCGGATACTGTCCTTTGCTTTAAATTCGTTTATTTTGTAGACTGCGTTATGTGAATGCTCTATCTTTTCGGATTAGTTTCTAATTTTATTTAATACATGCTAAAAATGGGATCCTTTGGAAGCAATAAAGACAAACAAGAGATAAAAGTAGCAGACTCGGTTTTATTGACCTCCTAACACCTAACTGTTTAAAGCCAAGAACTTTCAAGTACATATCGAACACTAGACTATAGCAGTTTTATGTAAGTTCTCAGACTAATCTACAGAAATAAATTTCTTCTAAAGGGAATCCGACTGCTGATCTATATTTAGTAAGTTTTCAGATGAATTCTGGATACAGGTAATGCTGATATGTAGTATATAAGTATGTGTTTGTTCAAACCGATGATTAAAGGTAGATACAAACGTCGAACAGAAACTGCATTGACTGAACACGGTCAACCAGAAACACGCATTCAAAACAAAAAACACAACATGAATATCATCTAGCAGTAAAGTATGCGACACCACAGTCAATGTCAATGTAAAACAAATGACCAATATTAAGGTCTAAGGATCAAGAATGTATACAATATCTTAAAATAAAATAGATGGCAATTGGAGATATTCTAAAACAGCACCTTTATTTTCGCTTATGTTAACAGCATCGCTGTATAATGTACATTTAAATGTACTAGCATAGTTTCAGAGAAATAATATCACTTTCAAACTCGAGGAGTTACTCGGAATATAACCAACGAAAAAAGTAGGCAATTTATCGAGAAAAAAACCCAGATGGAACAGTATATAGTGGAGATATATTGTTGATTGCATACATTGCAAGTAAACGACGAGCAAGCAAAATTGTATTTGTTTTAAAGATCATAATGTGTTTAATAGTTTTATCTTTTACAGATAATTTTGCGTTTGGCCTTTACTCCGCCATATCTTTTTCTATTTCTCTTCGCGACCTTCAGATAATATTACGTACAAAAAACGAAAAGGTAGGCAGTCGCTTTACTTTGTCAGTCCGTGCCGTAAAAAGCAGCATTTGTTTGGTCGAAACGTGTATATATATTCATGATAAAAAGTGTATATATTGCCTTAGCAGTAAACTAGTTTAATGGGTCTTTGTTTTTATAGTTATGTTTTCTTAAAAAGAACACTGAATGTAATTGAGATATATTTAATTTGGTTTGATAATGCTTAAGACACTTGGAGACGAAACCATTATTCTGTCGGTTTATGAAGTAAACACTTACTAGTATACATGTATATAAAATATACTTTATAAATCATAGGTCGGATTTAGGTAGCAGAATTCATGAGAGGTATATAATTAAAGTCGACAGGGGAGATATTATAGTTAACTGAAAAGAACAACTCTCGCAAAGTTCTAGTACAGAAAGTTGAAATCCCAGTGCTTTTAATATAGCATTAGCTGCACGCCTGTAGCGCCTTCGTTGCCGAATGATTAACGACGCTGCGTTGTAAACGTTTGCTTCTCACCGTTACTGGTTCGAAGGTGTAAGTGAGGAAGTGTCGATTCTTACGAATGGCTGGAGGTGTACAGTACTGGTTCTACCCAGGAAAAGTGGGTGGTCTCCACCTCAAAACACGACCGTCATATATAACCTTGCATGTGTTGCAAATGATGTAAAACCCCATACAATCAAACAAACCAACAAAACTGATGTCGAAGCACATCATCAACATGTATGTGGAAACTTATAATGTCAAATGCTAGCAAGAAGACGCTGCATGACAGTGAGAGTATGGGTTATAACGTTAATGTCCAACATTGTAGGTAATTCATGTCAATGTAATACACAGAGGACCAAAGTAAAGGTTTTTGCTCAACGTCAACCTACGCGATTGGAAGTTCCGCCTCCTGCTTGTAGCTTTACATCAATAAATATTGAAAAGGGGATCCTTTCGAAGCAACACACTGAGAAAAGAGAGAAAACTACCAAACTCGGTTTGCTCGGCCGTTTCCAAAGGTCCATTATTAGACTCTTTTTTATTGAGTCTATTCATGAGACGTTATATAATAAGCGATATTCTACAGTAAGTGTAGAACCACAAGGTTTGATGATCCCAAAGGACCAGTAATTAATCACACTACTGATTTGTAGTCGAGGCAACTAACAATCCTACTACATCCCTTACCTTACCTAACCCTGACCTTGTTATAACAAACTCTTTATTATCTTTATAATTATTGCAAAATAAGAAGAAGGCTTAGACTTGCCTCTATAGTTACCTTATCTCGATGGTTGACCATCAAGTAGATGACGTCGTTCGCACTCTACAAGTTGATTTAATCACCAAAATTGTAATCTGTAAGACAAAAGCCGATTTCATTGAAACACAGAAATTTGATTACTCCAATACATTAGATTGCTTAACACACCAGGAGATAACAATATCTGTTTCAGCCATGGCGTTTAATCAATTAGCAATAATGATACCTATTAATAAAACTTGGCTTTTACATAACATCTTCAATTAAATTGTTAAATTAGGATGTTATTGCTGAATAAATAAATTGAATTGAACTGAAGTGCTGCCGATTTTTAGATATGTTATAAATGCCAACTTGTTCTCATTTTATGTAATTGATGACACAAATAGTGCAAGTACTGTAGACAAAATTGGAGGTAAGGGACAACAACTACATTTGTCGGAACATTGTAATGCTAGTTTAATAAACTACATGTTAAGTGAATATAAAAAAGAAATATAAAAAGATCGGACAGGGAAAGTAGCATTCAAGGAGGACAGTCAACCACAAAACACAGAAACTAACACGAAACAGACAAAAAAGAAGGCAAAAGCAATAATAAATGCAAACGACATCACAAACACAAAAGGGTTGACAATAGGGCTACCGCCTTGGAACGGTCAGTGGCAAAGTAGGCCACTGTGGGTTTAAAACGGTTCTAGGGTGCACCAAACCTCACACTTACCCTACCGTCATCTAATTAAAAACAGGACAGTGTAAATAAAGAAATCCCCGCCATGATCTAATCTTTAACCAACAAGGCAGCATCAATAGGCAATATAAGTAAAACACAAATATGCTCGTGTAAATATAATACAAAAAAACAATAGCCTAGAAAGCCACAATGAAGGAACTCAGTGACTTGGCAAAAGCCAGAGCCGTAAGAGAATAACTTAGAGGTGTCAGAGACGGGATTATCACTGTGTTATTTGCTAGTTCTCGTGGTATAACTGATTTAAATGTTAACTTAATATTATATTGAATTCATGAGTCATATTATTTAGACGTTGAGAAAGTTAGGTTAATAAATTGTCATTCGTAATAATTACAGACGCAAACAATTTTAAATCAAATTTGTAGGAAAAGCGATAACATATTTTTCCATTGGTTTAAGCCAAACGATAAAATAAATAATTTGATTTCATTGGAACGGAGTTAGTAAACTAGTGTTTCGTATTACTCATAATTCCTCTTTCTGATATTGATCAATTTAAATAAATGCAGTTATTTACAGCACAATGTAGTTCATTTGTTTAATACGCTACTTTATCTTCCAGCGTTCGCCTTCTCTGTGGTTATTATGTATGGCGGTTTTAGGTATCAAGTCAGTATTTATTCTACTCTGATAATCTGTGTATAGACCAATTACCAATCAATCAGCCGGCATGAAAAAGTTCAAGGGTAAATTCGGAGCTATTACACAGAATCTCTTAATGTTTTCTTAGTTGACAAGGTGAAAAAAACAAAATCTTGCTTAAATACTTATTAAGGTTAAGTCATACATGTGTGCAATGTATTCATAATGTGTGACATAATAGAATCAAGAAGACTATTTTGTTCATTTTCCTCGTGTATCTACATTCAAGTAGGTGGGTCACAAACATCCGACCCAAACAACTTTTTCAAAACATACTCAACGTATGGTTTGCGGACCTACGATGCCATTGCGTTCGGACGCTGTGGTTTCTATAGGACCCTATATATCATTTTTTATTGTTAGAGAATTCCTTTTGATGGAATGTAGTTTTGTTTACACTGTCTTGTCTATTTGGGCGTTGAAGACAGGATAATAGCGACGACTGTGCGCATATAAAATCGATTCAAGCTAACCAGTAGGCCTTATTGCCTACTGAAAGTTCCAAGTCGGTAACCCTGTCTTCACCACCCTTTCTGTTGTTTCATTGTATTTTCAAGTCCTTGTTTGCAGTACAGTGTGGACCTACGATGCCATTGCGCTCGGAAGCTGTGGTTTCTAAAGGACCCTATATCTCATTTATACACAATTTGGTATATATTCATTGTCCATTTCTCTTATATTGTGTCATGGTAAATATGTATTATACTATATATTAGACTACTATATATGAATCGACTGTTGTATAACGTATGAATACTGTAATTAACTTTTGTTTAGTATGAGCGTCAATAACAGCGTATCATCATGATGCATTCATGTCTGCTATGTAACAGTATAGACCTTTAGTTGGTTTCGCACTTGGATTTATGATCACATATTATATGATAAATATCAAGCTGTAATTACAGTGCCGAATGATAGTGTAACATACAAGAACGTTGCATTACCGAATTATAGTGTAGTATACAAAAATGTTGCATCATTAATACTACTACTAATACTAAATAAGAATAAATGTGCTACTACTACTACGCCTACTACAAATACTAATACATGTCATAACTTACAGCGACTCAAGTGTAACATAGATTTAATTACGAGTTAAATGGAAGTCATCGTCGTGGCTGTCGTATTCAGGATGACAATGTCGACGTTAATAAGGGGCAGCTTTTTAAAAATGACCGATATAAAACAAATAAACTATAATGTACATGGAATAATTTAAATATATTAAAAATATTGGCCCACTGATTACCTGATAACAAGCGACTACGTGCCAACTAAAAACATATTGATTGAAAACTTGCATGCAAGTAGGCGCTCAAAGCGTTATGTTGTGTTTGGTTATTATATGGTAGACTCAGAGGGCATACTTTAAATTATAAAATGGTAAAGAAATGTTTCCGATTTCATCACGGCAAATTTGCAGACAAGTATTTGCGCGCGATAAATGACGAGACAGGCATCGCTTGGAGCCATTTTTCTCCTATATTTACTTTTGATACTGAAACACTTCAATATGTGTATGTAACCGCATTGTGTCTGAAATACCTAATTCGACGGAATATTATATGCCTGTAAATTGAACCACGGAGAGGTGATTGATTCAATTTAGCTGTTGCAATCATGTAAGGTGTGTCGTTTTGTTCGTGTTTATAATACAATATAATACATGGTGCAGAACTAAAGATATATAATAACCAAATTATTTAGCTTGATGAAAAAATCCTTCAATCGAGTCCAATACTGTTTTCTCTCTTGCCTGTGTTTATTGCTTCCAAAAGACGCTCTTCTTGGTTATGTTGAAGTACTTACAAATATATTAACAAAGTTATTTAGCATGATACTATACTAAATGAAAAACGAAACGCATCTCGGGAATGTCAGCTATATACCGTATGTATATTATGCTTCTGCTTATAGAATGATACATGGCTACATTAGGCCATTTCTTTTGGAAAAAAATACTAAAAGTAGATATAAAAGTTGAGCAGGAAATGGAACACACCAATTGTTGTTCCTTCAATGTTGTATTATGTATAGCACCAATTGTTGTTCCTTCAAAGTTGTATTATGTATAGGATACGCGTTTGACTCAAGCTGGTAAGCAAACGTAGGATGTAACATTTTTCAGTCTGTTTACATTAAATACAGCACTCAAATGGCTCAACTTTTAAAGCTACAATACCACATATTGACCTTTCTCTAACTAGCTGCCCTTTTTTATCAAACATCTTGGGATATCTCTGGAATATTACGTGGAATTAAGTGAGCAGTATATACATAATATTGCTAAAATTTCCGTTGCATTACCGAATGATAGTGTAGTATACAAAAATGGTGCATCATGATGGCGCACACGTTACATGATTGCAACAGCTACTAATACTAAATATGAATACATTTTCTAATTCTACTACTACGCCTACTACCATGTGTTTGTTCATTTAGAGATGAGAAGGGTTCCAATTATAACACTTAATGCATGTACGAAAGTAAAAGCGCAAAAACAGAGACGTTTAGAACCCTAGGCATCTGCCTCGAAACAATCAAATCCCTATTCAGACCAATCCCTATTCAGACCACAAAGACAATTACGCTAGGCAACAGAGATATAATTTACCCTTAAACCTCAAATTTCACAAAATGCTAGAGTCTGTTCGTAAGTAACTCATTAGCTCTTACATTTACAATCACTAAAGGATTTATAAACTAATCATAGGTATACATATTCAACGGATATTAGTTCTCCCAGTATTATTTAAACACAATACACAACTTCCTGACTGGCAAATAACAATAGCGGTCTTGTTTTATTTCACCGAATTATGTTTACATAGAATGCTTACACGCTCTTACGAAAACTTGTAGATAAAAAATCCAACAGGAAATGTAGAATTCACAGCCAACTAGTCCACATAAACCGTACATCAAAATATCGATGATAAAAACAGAAGCAAAATATAACACCACAAATATAAATAGTTTGACAAAAAAATAGGTTGCATCTTGGAACGGTCAGTGGCATAAGGGTCACTGATGTAAATCAGATTTTAAGGATAACCAAATCTCACTCTCTTACCCTATTGTCATCCCAGTTAAACAACCATGTAAAGAAAGACATCCCTGCCAAGCTTTATCAACTAACAAACTAGACGAAAACCAGCATGTGTGTATAATTTAAGTCATTTCTTGTGGATCTTAGACTGGAAGCTTCGGAACAACAAACTCATGTAAATAATGTGTATAAAAATAAGTTGATGAAAAACACCATAACGCTTTTTGTGGTTTCCGGAGGATTCCTTTTCAATATTTAATTCATTAATAGTTATTTACCCTTCTATTAAATGTGTAAAAGACGTAAATAGAAATAACACTCTAGTTTGATTATAACGATTATAAATTAATTGCCTTAATTACATTCAGAGAATTTTACACAAGTTAATAGGGGGATAAGGAACATTTGGAGTTTGGCCATTGAGTATGTTCTTATGTTTGTATGCAATTGCACTTGTAAATGTTTTGTTCGTAAACAATTAATAAAATGGTTTATGTAGTGTTATGTCATAATCTCCATAATAACACTACCCTACTCTTACCGAAACATAGCAATATAACCACGCAAGAAAGCATTTCGAGGCAGTTGGAACACGTCTCGTAACAATAGGATGTATGGTTACGAATACGGTTAATGAATGTCATTGAGCTAGTTGCTTTCAAGGTGTCCCTTTTTCAGTATGTTTTATATAAATCTTGTATTATGTTAACGCATCGCGAAATATGGAACGTTATGTTTAAAGTTGTGTTACATAATTATTTGTTTCCATATAATGTACTTATCCACAACTCAGTTTTTACATTTCTATGTTCCCTGCACAAATGATTCATGTCTATCAAATGTCAGATATTAGACGTGGATATGATAAACTTAGCTCGCAGTTTGTGACTAGATAACGACATTTTATTCTCACTTTTTATAAGTTTGTTTTACGAGACATGTTACACCTGTTAATCTGTCATCGATGCTCTAATTATAACTACTTGTACGACGTGTTTGTTTGTAACAGCTTATACTTGAGATTGTGTTCGCTCTCATTGTGTAACAGGATAAATTCCAAATCTATGGTGAAGTCAACGTTTAGTCCTGAACAACACGCTGTGTATACACTAGTTTGATTAATTAGACATTTTATCATAAAAAGGAACATCTTTTAAGAAAGGGCTTATTATCGTCTTTATTTTCCAAGTTATTCAGTACTCTATTTGAAATTGCTTGAATGTGTTTGTGCGCCTACACTCCCTATTAGGAGCCAAAGTACACATTACTCTTAAAAGCATTAATTCGTTAATTTACCTTTCGGAACTATATTGTGTGCATGTTATGCAAAGTAGTAGCATACATAAACTTTGGTACTGTTCCGGTCGTTGATTTGCGCATGTCTGGTTGAAATATCTTGCGAATACCCTCTGATGTCGCTATATTAGTCGCCACAATTTAATTGTTTTAAAACTAAGTATTTTAAATAAGTTATTTTTAGACGTCGATCATGGCACAGTGAATTGTAATCATTAAAACTAAACCCCGTAACACCAGAACTTAAGGACAATTATGTTTTTTTAAAACAAAGTTCAAGCCTTACCTGAACGTTCTTGATCGAATCGAGCATCCGTAATTCAAGCTACAGCTACAATTTTCTTGGCGTTAGTTGAACCACAGTATGTATATGACCCCTACAGGGATTGTATGACATTCATTGATCCAGTTTGCCTTCTTGTTTGTCTGTACAAAGGTTCGACTAAGGTAACTGTTGCTGATGATCGAAGTCGCCCAATATAATTATGTACATACCCGGTACTGGGGTACATGAGAAGTATTATATATTTTACTGGAATGTCTGTATCTATTTCCATATGCTAACGTTGAAAACACGTACTTCTGTAATATGACTGATTGTTACAGCTTTCTGTTGAAATTGGTTTAGCTCTTCCAAAGGGCAGTTCATGTTTCAATAGAACAATAAAATAAATTTGCAACTAAAGTGAGGAGCATATATTTTATCACCATAAACACATTTGAAATTGTTTTGTGATGTTTTAAAAAATATGCATGTGTGTACGTTCTAATCCCTCATGATTGTTTTATGACAAATGAGATCATGGATCTTAAAATCATATCACAGAAAAAGCCGCATTCAAGATTTTTTTGTCAAATGCAGTAATAGTTCACCCGTCTGAATGTGTGCTCGGCAAGAGCCTCGCATTATATCATTTTGACAACACGTTTAATAGATTCAATAATGAATGAAAAGGAATGTTAGATTCTATTATCAAATAACTCAGATGTCGAATTTTATTGCATTTTGTCTGTCGCTTTAACACGCGAAACCGACATAAACCGTGGGAATTGGATCATAGTTATTATCGATTTTTTCTGACAGCGCATACTAGGCTTATTTTCATACTTATATTACTAGTGGTCTATCGAAAATATAGAATGGTGTTATTCTACTCCCACACCGTAAGTTATGTGATAAAGAATGATGCAGTGTTACTCACATAGAAAATAAGTATAAGAGGAACATTCTACAAACTGAATAAAAATTCAAATGATAATATGTGATTATCATTCCCTGACGTTCACACACGTCAATGCTGAGTTAAGACGTTAAGCTGACCATGAATGGCTGTATGTAAACACCTAGTAATTGGTGTGTCATTTCATAGTGTAATTGAAAACACTGATAATTAAATCCGGCTTGTCATTCATTATGAAAACCTCATAATGAGTTTATTATTTCAAAGTGAATACCTGATGTTTTAGGCAATACATATGCAAATAGGTTATGTTAATATAATTATTGAATTGAATTGATGATTGGCTAGTCATATCATATATAAAGCCTGATAATGGCTTGTCATTTTATTGTGAAAAAAATGAGATATAGGGTCCTATAGAAACCACAGCGTCCGAACGCAATGGCATCGTAGGTCCAGTCATGTCATAGACTCATACAGATATGTTATGCATCAGGACATGTGGACAGAATTCAAACTAAAGCCAGCTGTGTAGTAAGTAGTGAAAGAGCAATTTAGGCATGTTGACTAACCTTGTTTTCGACCGTCGAACATGTCGCTTACTAGAACTTTATTCATTATTGTCATGCGAGTATAACATCTATTTGCACCAACTATAGTGCTTTGTTATTTGAAGCAATATACTACAAAGATAGTGTGATATAGATAGTTTGATTATGTATGTCGTTAGAGATAATGTTTACAACAAACGTTTTGGATAATTTAAACAGATATTTCTTTTTAATTTCGTCTATAATACAATTTCGCGTTTGAAGTTTCTGTAATTGACATTAAAAGGCAGATACACCAACCCATACACAAACGATAAACATATCTATCTATCGTAAACATAAGCGACTGTTAGCTTTATCTGGTTTGCGTCTGCATCTTTGATCGTGAATAAAACATTATAGAAACTGCTTCAAGGAATCATACAAAAATATAGTATGCAATTATGTTTCAAGAAATCAAACAATGTGAGTAGTAAACAAATACTCAACCTTTGTGAATATGAATCCGTGAATACTTTTTCTTCACTCAAAGTGTGTGCAGGACAAATAATACGGTGTTCAATCCATCGCATTACAATGCAAATTATTACGTGTGGAAAAGACATTGGGCTTTATAACAGATGTGTCTAAAAAGTTAAAGCCGCTTAACATATGGTGATCGTAATCACGTTTATTTCAATTGCATATGTGTTGAGAAAAGTATAAAGCTCCTTTGCGATAAATATATATATTGTTCTTTCCACAAAACGGGTTGATACGTTTTTAGTAGACGCTGTGGTTATGTGTTTTCATATGTATATCATGGTATGTTTCAAGGAGCGTCTTTCAATTCTTTGGAAATTGAACACTTTTTTGCACAACTGAAACATAAGCGATTGTGAAATATGATTTGAAAGATAAATACCGGATACAGATTGAAAAGTGTCTGATCAGCAAGACTGTAGGTAGTAAAACCACACTAAATTGAAAATACGTCTTTCACGTGAAATAACATGTTAGCAGTTTAATATTCTCTGCACAAGTTGGGAGTCCAGCCTAATCGTTTAATATCCAGTCTAACATCCGCTGCTCCTGATTAGACTAAAATGTCTTGGAAAGCTGAATCCACTAGACAAGTTATATTTTACAGAAGGTTTAACAATGAATTATGCATATGATCACCAGTATGTAATGTCTTTGTCTAATGAAGACTAATTGTGTGTGGAAATTTCGAGGATTTATAGTCCCTCCAGCACAATAATCATCAAATATTGGCCATTAGGCGTCGATTATTTTGGGTGAATGGTTTGAGGTGAATATTTCGGGTCTTCGGTTATAAGTCTCATTCGAAGGAGTGAAGACGTAATAACACACAATAACAACTGACTTAAAATCACAATCAAACTGGTTAAAACGTAATACGTATATTAGTTATATATTGTGTTCGATTGTAAGAAAATCTTTCACTCGATGGCATGTGTGCATCTATAAAACTACACAATGTTACAATAAAAACATACAATGAAAAATAAAACAGTACATGCATCATTATATAACTTCAACCAGACAGACACATTTATTGATCGGCGCCCCTTGAGGGCGCCGGACATACTGTGGTAGTACTTTGACCTTAGGCATGGGGAATCAAAAGGACTGATAGTTGAGTATGTTTGGATTGTAATTAAAAATGTTTAAATGGCATTTAAAGCATGCTATAAAACGCACCAGAATAAGATATAAAACACAAGAGATAAAACTGCTTAGCGATTTCTTGAATTTCTGTAAGAAATGATGCACCAATAATTCAAAAATTATACAAAATCATTTCATTAAAACGATGTCTCCCTGTATTTTGACTGAAAACGAGGCTGATTATAAAATCAAATGGTTAAATGCGTAATACGAATTTTAGAAAAATTTAACGAAATTTATCGATCGTAATATCTGCGTTTCAAATGTTTTCACATTGTTCTCGTTTTTAAATCGTTTTGATTAATTATTATTGGCAAATTACATTAAATGTTGCTAAGAAATGAGAAAATACGATGATATATCGGAAAGTTTTGGCATTTAAATTTCGTTTACGGGAAATCGCTAATTTTGTAATGCTTCATTTTGACTGTCAAATGCAGACAAATGTATTGAAAACGAAAGTAGATTTATGAGCGCAGACTCGGAATCAAAAGGGTGTAATAGATTTGTTTCAACCCATCCCCCTTTACTTTTGAAAATCCCCCCACATTTTTAGAGGATTTGTATAGGGTGGGTACGAGTGTCTGACCAAAGAAGAGATTCCAGATTGCCTCGTGGTAGCGGCCTGCCCATTTAGCACACTACGCACGGGGGATTTCCTCACCCCCAGGGTTTTGCGTTTGTTGTTGTTTTTATTCATATTGTACACAAAGGTGGTACAATGTGTTTGTGATTGCTTTTATCACCAACAACAGTTGATTACGGTTACTTACTACTACTACCCTGTATAATTATGGACAGTATAGTATGGTTATTATATAATCATGTATGATTGCTTTTGTGTTAAGTAACCCGTCAATTAGTTTAACAGTTTTTAATGTTTGTATGTGTATATTATGTATACACACTTTTTCTATGTAACACGTATGTTATAGAGACACTATGTTTGTGTCACGTGTGTTTATAGTTCAAGCACAGAAATCGTCTCTGATTCCACTCGGATAGACAATAATTCGAACTGCAAGAGCGCTTTCGGTCTTGAAACCTTCTTCAGTTGCAACATGCAATCCTAAACGATTTCTATTTAATACATAAATTCTCTCATTTACTGATGTAATGAGGTTTATATCGGTACACTGTGATTAACCAATTAAGTATGTATAGTGTATTCAATCTGTCTGTGTTAGTTAGTAATACATATTCAATACTTTATATATGTGTGGTTCTTATTGAGAACTGCTATTTTAAAGTACAAAAGTACTGTAAGACAAATCGGGTAGGTACCGAATGTATTGTCTTTTAATAAACATGCAGCAAGATGTTCAGACACGACTGGGTTGGTACCGTCTTGAATGTGTCTTATAGGTAGCATGTATTCCGAAGAAAACACTATTTATAATTACTCGTCGGGTTGGTACCGAGACAAAATTTGGAGTATCTCCAAATGTGAGTAAATATGTTCTCATAACAAATATATTAGCAAAATAAGACACGAATGTGTCATATATTCCGAGGAATTTGCACTTTACACGTCGGGTTTGTACCGAGACAAATGCTGGAGTATCTCCAGTAGTGTGTAAATCTGTACTGTATATAGCTATGTAGATTACACGTCGGGTTGGTACCGAGACAAATTCTGGAGTATCTCCAGAAGTGTGTAAATCTGTACTGTATATAGATAGCTAACAGAAAGTGAAATATACAATGTTTTCAGAGCTGAAAACATGCGTGTGACTCAGTCGATGTAGGGACAGCGACTGCCTACATATCTCGCTGCTGGTGTTTCTACAAAGTGTAGTGTGTTGGTCATTAATTGGTTCCATCTGTGTGTCTACCGTCTTCCTTTTGATAACTGTTTCGACGCGAATCAATTGACGCGCTCAGTGTGGTCAATTAGTTCACGCTCAAGGTGAGAAATTCTTCTGACCATACTACCGCCGATATATCATGATTAATTACCCTTCGGCAGTTCTTCTGATACTGTACGAGATCTCGATTGGGTAATAGTTAAAAATGCGTTAATGTCATTTTTCAGTAAACCACCAGATATTAGAATCTAACAGCCGTGTTTACTTCCAAGAGCATATTTTATAAGTGTCTCTTTATGTATTTGTTTCTCTATGCGTGTATAAATATAGTTTTTATTAAAGTAAAAACAAGAGTATATATTTTCCCTACAACAAGTTTAATGTACCTTTTAGTATATCTTTTATTTGAATTTTCAGTTACAATCCTTAGTATAAATCAATCCGTGATAGTCACGATGTATGTGTGATGTAATTTGCCTCGACAATTAGCACGTTGTGTTTTACCTTGGTATACGACGGCTTGTGTGCTTTTTAATTATATGACATTGTGTTGTGTCTATGTCGCCATACACTGTTTGATTTGCCTGTCAGTTTCAGTGCTCGCTAGTGTATTTTTAACATAAGCAAGCTTATCTCTCCATTGTTTTCCTGTAAGTGTATCGTATTTGTTAGTCTACATATATGTTCTATATCCCTATATATTCATATTTTTATTCCTATTCCTGAGAATTATTTAATTTAAATACATATTGTGTGTATTTATGGCATTTCTAGTCGGCCGGAGGGCACATACATACATGTACACATCCATGTACATACACATCCATACATGTATGGATGCCCACGGGATATTGTTAAGAGTACAGTATAACCACAATGGTTATATTTAATAGTAGCTTTTGGTTTATTCCGTTAGTTGCAGACTAAACTTATTTTAACTAATACGTCACGTGAGGTGTACGTATTTTATTAAATGGGTATGCTACTTTACCTATTACCTATATGGAATAGGCTAAGTTGGTATATACCATATACGTGTAGTTTGAAGAGACTGCGTTACTGATTCATTGATGTTAGAGAGGAAACGTAATTGCAGCACTTTAGATAGAGTACACACACATTCGTATATATAATGAGTTTATGTTTTTTCAAAGACAATACTGGGTGAGATTCGTGTATACACTGTGAACTCTCAGGCGAATAATTACGATATAATAATGTCCATCAGTTATTGCAACTCAATAAAACTAGTGTTAGTTTTGTTCCGTAAGACTACATCAAGTAGATATAAAAGTCGAACAGACAAAGTATGCCGTGTTTACTTCCAAGAGCATATTTTATAAATTTCTCTTTATGTATTTCTTTCTCTGTATGTATATAAATATAGTTTTTTTTCCATGTGCTTGAATACCCATTTTATTATATTGTTTTCTTTCTGTGCCAAATTCTTTTTAAACTTTATAATACTGTATGTTCCTTTTTGGCTTGTGTTTTTTTTCGCGGGTATAATAAAAAAAAAACATAATCGTATTCACAAATGTCATTAAATAGCGGATTCATTTCAAATTTGAATAAGTATTAGAAAACTGTTATTAATTTTACAAGTCAAATCTTTATTTAATCTTTTCCTACTTATATGTAAATATTCATTTCCATTTATTATATCTTTAATTTTAATTGTTATTACAATACACTTATTAATGTTGTAAAACATATTATATTATCATTTAAATAATCTTAGTTACATTTTTACTTGTCCATGTACTTGAGTACCCATTTCATTAAACTGTGTTTTCCAGTGCCAAATATATTTCAATTTTATACTTTGATTTTTATATGGGTATAATAAAAAACGTAATCATCATATCATGCCATTAAATAATGACTTAATTTCCATTTTCAATGAGTATCATCAAACCATTATTGATATAATAAGTCTATTTTTGATCTAGTCTTTTCCTTGTTTTTTATACTAATAAAAGAAACAAGTTTTGATGTTTTAATATATATTTTTATAATGTTCAATTAAGTACAAACGTCTTTCTATTCCTGTTTGTTAACATATTTTTGATGCTAATGAAAGAAACAAGTTTTGATATATATTTTTATAATGTTCAATAAAAGTTAAGAAATAAATAATTGACTTCTTCACTTATTTTTGCACATAAGTAGGTTTTCTGGTCAAAACTGAAAAAGTCGGCATTACCACTGTTAGTAGCGCACTGGGCTTTGAATCCAGAGGTCAGTTGGATCCTCAGACAGTACCATGTTGTCTTTAAACATGACACTATTTCTATAGCGTACACCCTTTATAATGATTGACATGCAACATTGTGTCTTATTGTCCCTCGTCTCCAGCCACTAATTCAAATGAGTAGATTATCAGTTACCTGTATAGATGGTTCATGTGATACAGTACTAGGTTTAATAACAAAACAAAAACAATTAGTCTAAAACTGATCGTCTGTTGGCCCTTCATGGCATAAAAACGACGTTAAAAATTCAAACAGATATGTGAAGTGCATTGTCCATTAATTCTTGGCTTACTTAGCTTTCTCTCCAAATGTTTCAACAACGACTTTGTAATCACTCGTCATTCATCACCTTATCTTTCCATAAACTATTTATTTAAACCTAATGCAGTCAATTCATTTAACACATTTTAAGGAAAGTCCTGCAACGAAACCGTTTGGAAAATTGTCTGAATGACCTAGTTAATTCAAAATACATTTAACCAAGTCAACATAGCAACGTTTGTTAATATTATGTCCATGACCACTAAATATACCAAGGTTTAGTACTGATGATAAGATAGTTAAAATAACTGATAAACACGTGTACTGTTATTTAATAACGTATGTTTTAATTCTTCAAAATTTTGGCGCCGAATTGATGCTTTGCATCAAGTTTTTCTTGTTATACTTGTAATGTAAGGTTACAAAATGCAATGGAGTTTCATTCTTTCTGTAAAAGAAAGGATTTGTATTTAATCTCAAATGTAATTACAGAATGTGAAGCTCTTATGTCAACGAGAATCATGTTCCAAATTACCATTCCTAAATATCCAAAAGTACGTTTTAGAATATGTGTTCTAGGTTTTAAATGAGCTATATCCTGCCGAGCAGCAGATCTTAAGTTATAATTTGCATTTGAAGAGAAGGTTATTAAATTGGTTATGTAATCCGGAGTTAAATTGTTAAGTGATTAATAAATCATAACTCCTGTGTGATAATCACATCTGCGTTGAAATGTAAGCCACTGGAATTCCTTTAACATTAGTGTAGACGGTATTTTTACAGGTTTCGAGAGAATGATTCGAGCGGCCCTCTTCTGGATTTTAAGTATTCTATTAATAGATAATTTATTTGTTTGGCCCTATGCTATACAACCATAATCAAAAGCAGACATAATATAAGAGTTATAGAAAAGTTTCTTCATTTCATAGGTTAGGTAATCAGAAATCCTTTCAGTGGACTAATATTTGACACAAGTATATTGCATGTTTTAGAGATATGAATTGTCCACGATAATGATTCATCATAGTATATGCCTAGTAACTTTTGTACTTTTACATTCTGAATAGCTGTGTTATTTATTTTAAGCAACAGTTCTGCACAGTTTGCTAAATGTTTGTTTGAACCAAGTATCATACACGTTGACTTTATGGGATTAATAACCATATTATTTATCGTACACCACTTATTAACATTTTTTAAATCTGCTTGCAATTTGGTATGAATAGAAGATATGATTTCCCAAATGCATACAGTGTTGTATCATCTGCATACATATCTACATTGGTTTGTTCAGTATACAAAAGAATATCATTAACATATAACTAAAGAGTAGGGGACCTAAAATCGAACCTTGAGGTACTCCAGAAATAACAGGAAGAGCACTTGAAATTGAATCGCCGATTTTAACTACTTGGCTTCTGTTTGAAAGATAAGACTCAAATAATTTAACTGATGTTTCTGAAAAATGATACAGTTTTAATTTTAACACAATGATTTCGTGATCAACCAAATCGAAGGCTTTACAAAGATCTAAGAAGAATGTGCCTACAAGATTTCCTGAATCCATTTCCTTGAGCCATTTTTCAACAATGTATATAAGTGCCGTTTGACACGAATGCTTTTTTCGAAAACATCATTGATGCTCATGTATTAGTTTTGTCTTCTTGAAGTAGATATCAATTTGATTAGCAATTAATCTCTCAAATAGTTTTGATATTGTTGCAAGTATTGAAATAGGTCTGTAATTATTTACATCATCTCTGTTACCTGTCTTGGGTATAGGAAGAACACATGCTTCTTTAAATTTTCTGATAAAAATCCCAAGAATCGAACATTTAATTATCAAAGAAGCTATTGGTACAGTTAACATATCTTTACATAGTTTTATAATTATTGGTCTTATTCCATCTAATCCTGTAGATTTATTTACGTCTAATTTATCAATTAATTGTTTTACCTCGAATGGTGATAAGATCTATATTAAATACGGAACCATTTAACTTTAATCGTATCCTCTCGTTTGTTTAATATACCACAGGCCTACAGTCTCGGAAAAAGTTTCCTAATTATAATCAAACCCTGCAATTTAATAATATAGATATACGAAAACATGTCTAAAATGCCTTGGAATGCTGACTCCTCTAGACACAGTATATTTTGTTTTTTGTAGTTAAGCAATCGATCTTCATCACAAAACCTAAAACCTTTTCCCTTTAAACGTATTTATGTTCAACTCCAGTGTCTCGAGTTATCGAATTGCATTTTGGGCAGTTTTACATTAACACATAGACAATATCTTCGTGATCGTCAACAATACAGTACAGTCAATCGAAACAATTATTTTCCATCATATAATGGCAGTCTATTCACTGCGCTTTCTAGTTAGCTTGACGACACAAAACAATTGACGGGCGTATCTATATTATTGTGTCTCGCAATTTGTATTAACAAACCAAATTATTGTTTGTTTTTTCGTTTTTCATATTCCACCAGGGTCACATGAAATATATTAGCATTATCATGATTATTACTATCGTTGTTATTATTAGAGCTATTTGGTGGTTTCTTTTCTGACAAACTAACGGCAGAAAATGTGGATTTTATTAATGAATTGCTTGATGAAAGTAAATTAATAAAGATGGTCACTAAGTCAGTGTTGACAAATGATTCGCAATACGCCAAGAATTACGTGAAATAGGAATAACTTTTGAAAGGCTACCATTATCAGCATGTGGAAGTCAGATGTCTGTCTCCGATATCAAACTGTTAAATAGCCAAGATTTAGTGAGATGGATGGCAAAAATAAATCTATTCTAATTTTATCGATGCATATTCCAGCATCTGCTTTGTAAGGCAATTAATGAAATGCGGGTCTGTTTGATGATATTTATCACTGCCTTGGGATTTATTTGTGAAAGACACGTAACGATGTTAACTTTTGAAAGGTTACCATTATCAGAATGTGAAAGTTAGATGTCCGATATTAAACTGTTAAACTGTTAAATAGCCCAGATTTAGTGAGATGGATAACAAAAATAAATTTATTTCAATTTTGTCGATGCATATTCCAACATCTACTTTGAAAGGCAATCAATGAAATGCGGGTCTGTTTGATGACATTTATCTCTGTCTTGGGATTTATTTGTGAAAGACAAGTGACGATGTTAAATTTTATACACAACCTGAGTATGACGTCCTAAATTAGATTCCATTTGTTTTGGAAATAAGGTTAGTCATGGCAGGGATTTCTTTATTTACACTGTCCTGTTTTAATGGGATGACAGTAGGGTAAGTGTGAGGTTTGGTGCACCCTAGAACCGGTTTAAACCCCCAGTTGCCACTGACCGTTCCAAGGCGGTAGCCCTATTGTCAACCCTTTTGTGTTTGTGATGTCGTTTTCATTTTTTATTACTTTTGCCTTTTCGTTTGTCTATTTGCGTGTTTGTTTTTGTGTTTTGTGGTTGACTGACGTCCTTGAATGCTGCTTTCCCTGTCCAATATTTTCTAGTACGGAAAGACAGTAGTGGATAAAGATTCATGAACGGGACGTTGAATTTGGTATTACATAAGTTGCTATCTCTTGGATAAATACTAATATGTACTTATAAATCTGGTGTTAATGTCTACGTCACGTTTACCCCGCATGCGCAGACAATTTTAGAGACATTTTAAGGACGCCATTTTTATTGCAGGACAGTTGAATATCGTTGGCATTTCGATAGCGGATATTAAACTAAATGCATTAGAGCTGGAGAGTAACGGTTGTCCAAAAGTTCGCGACGAAAGGTAGGTACCTGTATATGTTGTGAGTTTGGAGATGATGTATTGGTTAAATGTATTTTTGTCTCAAGCGCTATCGAGAGCTCTCGACTCCTGTGCTGTGAGGCTGTGGTCAGTGGTCGGCTGACTGTTATTCGCGATGCAATTGAAAATGCAGGATGTGTGTGTACATTTTCGAAAATCTGGTTATACTTGTACGGTTTAGGGGAATGTTTGATGTGGTTGGGGTGTGTTTGAAGGATTATTGTACCAATGTGATGTATAAACTTGTGATCTAGGTCAACTGATGTTGTTGTTTTTAGCTCTACTGATCAGAGATCAGCAGAGCTTATGCCGTGGTGCTGCGTCCGTCGTCCGTCCGTCCGTCTGTCCGTCCGTCTGTCCGTTAACTTTTATTTGTAGCGACTACTCCTCTGAAACTACTGGATGGATATTCATAAAACTTTACAAAAATGTTGCCCATGAAGTCTAGTTGATCCTAGCAAAAATTCATGTTGATGTGAAATCCAAGATGGCCGCCAAAGCTAAAAATAGATTTTTTAAATACAAGTTTGTAGCGACTACTTCTTGAAAACTATAAGTGATATTGATATGGGACTTTTTCTAAAATGATCAGCATGACATGATGTTGGTCCTTGTCGAAAATCGTTTTGATTTGACGATAAACATGGCTGCCAGCGGCCATCTTTGTTTACATAGAGTCATATAGTAAAAACTTGTAGCGACTACTCCTCTAAAACTACTTGGCAGATTTTCATGAAACTTTACAGGAATGTTGCTCTAAATGTCTAATTGATCCTAGCAAAATTTCAGATCGGCCAGAAATTCAAGATGGCTGCCACAGTTAAAAATAGATTTTTAAAAAATAAGTTTGTAGCGACTACTTCTTGAAAACTATAAGTGATATTGATATGGGACTTTTTCTAAAATGATCAGCATGACATGATGGTTATCCGAGTCGAACATTATTTTGATTCGACATTAAACATGGCTGCCAGTGGCCATCTTTGTTTACATAGAGTTATATAATGAAAACTTGTAGCGACTACTCCTCTGAAACTACTTGACGGATTTTCATGAAACTTCACAAAAATGTTGCTCTTGATGTCTAATTGATCCAAGCAAAATTTCAGGTCGGCCAAAAATTCAAGATGGCCGCCATGGCTAAAAATAGATTTTCAAAATACAAGTTTGTAGCGACTACTTCTTGAAAACTATAAGTGATATTGATATGGGACTTTTTCTAAAATGATCAGCATGACATGATGTTGGTCCTTATCAAAAATCGTTTTGATTCGACGTTAAACGTGGCTGCCAGCGGCCATCTTTGTTTACATAGAGTTATATAATGAAAACTTGTAGCGACAACTCCTCTGAAACTACCTGACGGATTTTCATGAAACTTCACAAAAATGTTGCTCTTGATGTCTAATTGATCCTAGCAAAATTTCAGGTCTGCCGGAAATTCAAGATGGCCGCCATGGCTAAAAATAGATTTTCAAAATACAAGTTTGTAGCGACTACTTCTTGAAAACTATAAGTGATATTGATATGGGACTTTTTCTAAAATGATCAGCATGACATGATGTTGATCCTTGTCGAAAATCGTTTTGATTCGACGTTAAACATGGCTGCCAGCGGCCATCTTTGTTTACATAGAGTTATATAGTAAAAACTTGTAGCGACTACTCCTCTGAAACTACTTGGCGGATTGTCATGAAACGTTACAGGAATGTTGCTCTTGATGTCTAATTGATCCTAGATAAATTTCAGGTCGGCCGGAAATTCAAGATGGCCGTCACAGCTAAAAATAGATTTTTAAAAAATAAGTTTGTAGCGACTACTTCTTGAAAACTATAAGTGATATTGATATGGGACTTTTTCTAAAATGATCAGCATGACATGATGTAGATCCTTGTGGAAAATTATTTTGATTCGACGTTAAACATGGCTGCCAGTGGCCATCTTTGGTTACATAGAGTTATATAGTAAAAACTTGTAGCGACTACTCCTCTGAAACTACTTGACGGATGTTCATGAAACTTCACAGGAATGTTGCTCTTGATGTCTATTTGATCCTAGAAAAATTTCAGGTCGGCCGGAAATTCAAGATGGCCGCCGAAGTTAAAAATAGATTTTTAAAAAATAAGTTTGTAGCGACTACTTCCTGAAAACTATAAGAGATATTGATATGGGACTTTTTCTAAAATGATCAGCATGACATGATGGTTATCCGAGTCGAACATTATGTTGATTCAATGTTAAACATGGCTGTCAGTGGCCATCTTTGTTTACATAGAGTTATATAATGAAAACTTGTAGCGACTACTCCTCTGAAACTACTTGACGGATTTTCATGAAACTTCACAGGAATGTTGCTCTTGATGTCTAATTGATCCTAGCAAAATTTCAGGTCGGCCGGAAATTTAAGATGGCCACCACAGCTAAAAATAGATTTTCAAAAAAACAGTTTGTAGCGACTACTTCCTGAAATCAAAATCGATCAGTAGAGCTTCAAGGTCATTGACCTCTTGTTTGTGGGAGTACGCATGCCCGTTTGGCGATTTTGTCAATTTAGAAAGCCGGCATTGTTTTTGGCGTGTTTGAGGAAGTATTCACGGCTGTTTGAGTTTAGGTGAAAGGTAAGTAGATGTGATATTCTGTTATTGTGACGGTTTTAAATTTAGTAATGCGAAGAAAGGTTGGGGCGCCTGTGAAGATTGTTTGTTTTGTTAGTTGTATGCGAGTGCGCATGCGTCGAGTAAGTAGGGTTTTATCTGTCACTCATGTTTGTTGTGGAAGATCTGTCACTCACGTTTGTTTTGGAAGCCATCTTGGAAGCTGCAGTGCTTTCGTGTGGTTGTATTCGAGGAAGTGTTAAAGAAGATTTCACTTGATTGCCATTGTAAGTACATGTGGATTTGGTAAGGAAAATATATATGCATTTGAGAAATGGCTGTGAAATATTTAAGCTTGCTAAGTGCATAACATTTTCGACGGGAGGGTTGTGCTAATACTCCTATGCCTATGGCTAAGTATGAGATTTACGTGGCATTGACAGTGAGATTGTGCATTGGCGAATAGGAAGGACAGGGTAACACATATTGAATTCAAGTAATGTGTTTTGAACATCCAGTGTACAAATAGATTGACAGCTTCTGCCTTGGGGATAATCGTATCTGCAGGCCTGTGCCTTTTTTGGTAGGTTTGGCGGTAGGTTTGGCGGACGTTATTGGGGAAAATTGGCGCAGGTCATACATCGTCACAGAGAATATGATGTGCATGTGGCACATAAGGTGCGATGCGCATGTTGAGAACACATTTCATGACTGTTTGTCAAAGAAATATACCTCGGGCTTCCCTGAGGTATTGAATGTTATCAACAAGCGTTTGCCGTTAGTAAACAAGTTATGACCTGGCTTTGTGTAATTGCCTGAAGGTATGAGGTGTGTTGATGCAGTAAAGGGGGGTCACGTGCTACTGAATACACACATCTTTTGTTATGTCTGGCAGAGTATATGCTAAGTGTCAAGTGAGCAGAAGGTGATTGGGGAGTTAGTAATGAAAGTTTGGTTTATTGTTGAATTGGCTCATGAGTAAAGGCGAGCGGTATAGTGATTGATGTTTGTAAAGCATGGGGAGAATGACGGGTTTTAATTAAAAATTGATTTCAATGTCTATCATGTATTAGTAGAATGAGTATATGTGACCTGTGTTATTCGAAGTATTCGGATATAACAGGTACGTATTTTGTCGTATGCACTGCAATAGCAGCAATTGGACAGGGAACTAGAATTTGCCGTTATGCACTTCTTGTGTGTCAGACTGGAAAAATAACCCAAAGCTGAGAATGTTGGGCTGCTGTTAATGTCTATAAATGGGAGATAATTATATCAAATTTTCTCTCCTTTCAGCAGGCCTCGTAATAGTCCTTGCAGTGGTGGTGGAAGCCTGTTGATTGTGTTGAAGGAAGAGGTTCCCTCCAGCGAGAAGTTGTTTACACCGTGCCACGTCACTTCGGTATGTTGCAAGTGGTTCAATTTTGTTGCTTATATATATAAATTTCAAGTGTTGATGTTGATTGCCTCTTTGTGTGCCAGGGACAGAAATTAGCAGTTGGCGGTTGCAAGTAAAAAATGGTCTGGGCGGGCAAAATGTGAATTCCATGCAGCCATGTGATAATCAAAAATATGCAATAAAAGGAAATGGAAATGGGTAATCATTGGACACAAGCATTAAATGTTGAGGCCTTTACCGGATAGGTTTTGCTTGTGTGCTGTGAACTATGTGCTAATGGCCGAAAGGTAAAAGGAAACCCTTAACAAAATAACAACAAAGAAAGTATATTGTTGTATTTGTCTGATTTCGCAAAATAAACAGAGTTGCGACTATTGACTGCATTTAAACGTTTAATGCACTATGTAAGAACAATTGCGTAATGTTCTGTTCCCTAGTAAAATGTTTCTCGGACGATTGGTTAATGGAGTTCCCACGTGTGGGTTCCAATTTCTCATGTCGAAAAGAGCGGCAAATTAACAAGCCCATTGGGCTTGTGTTATTGGATATTGGGCAAGCCTGACAGGCATTTTAGCATATTTGGGATTGTGCTAATTTCTGCCACTGCTTTGCACTTTGACTGTTAATTTAAACTTAGATATCCATGAGTACAAGTAACATACGCTGGGTGTTCCTGGATATTGGGAAAAGCTGGCAGACATTTCACCAGTCTCGATATTGTGCTAATTTCGACGGCTGCTTTGCGCTTCAAATGTTAATTCAAACTTACATGTCCATGAGTACAAGTAACATTTGCTGGTATGTAATCAAGTTTTCAACAGAGAAGGCAGTGTTTATTTAAATTATTTTACACATGATCATAAATTCATGTTAAAAGTCGAAGGGGATATCATTTGGTTTGACTTCTGGTTCTTCGGTATTTTAAAAAGCGGTGCTTTTAGAAATCACCAATAACAAAACTGTGAAAGATGTTGATAGAAAACGTGTCGCGCATTAATTATAAAAGTGTATGTCAATATGAAATATTTCTTCCAAAAGAAGACATTGATTTACACATATCTAATATGTTTTACTGCTTTAATACAAGAATTAAGATATCTCAGTTGCCATCATTTATAAAACAAGTCAGTAACATTACAATTTATAAGTAAATACGTTGTTGAATGCAAGATTTATTTGTTTGATTTTGTATCTGTCCTGAAATAAACAGTTGCATTGATTAAAAATACCTTCAGCAGCTCGGTTTGACAAAGTTTGCTTTCACTCACTGGGAACATTTAGTTAGTATACGTATATGTAAATATTCTTTACAGTAGCCCATTGTCATAACGGGTGAATATTACTATGTTTCTTGTTTTTCAGCAGTCTGGCTTGCACGTGTGTTAAAGGTCGGTACAAATTGGTCATATGAAGTCGTTCTCTCCAGCGTAGTCTGCGTCAGCAGTGGAATTTCTGGCCTCTGCCTTCGGTATGTTTTAAGTTGTTTGGTGTTGATGGTTATATTGGTATATATACGTTTTGCATTGTTTTACTGTAACTTTGTGCATTTATGAGGCCCTTCGGTAATAAGAGCAATAAGTTTGCTCAATGTACATACTTGGAAGCAATTAGTGTGTCACGTTAGAGGTGAAACTGCTACCCATATGGACCACTTGCTCAAGTGGTACTTTGCTTTGTGCACTTCATGTGGTTACAATGTTTGCATTTATACATGGCCCTTTTTCAAACTCGCATTACATTCTGATTACCACAATGTTGACATGGCCTTACCATCATGTACAGGGCCTTACTATATCTATCCCCATGCTTGACATACTCATCATGGCGACATCACCTTCATCATACCCAAATGTACAGGTGCGGCACACTCTGAAGGTGACGATATGAGTAAAATATTACTTGATATTTGGTAGAAACAACGTTGGCTACATACTAGGCATTTCCTTAGTTTTGTTCATGAGATGTACAGCACATACTCATCATGACTACATCATAGTAAAATATAACGTCCGGTTAAGGTCGTGTGCAGAAATGAATTTGCATAGGACATTACAGGGGTTGTGTGTTTCAGTTCAGCTGGGTTGTTGCACACATGATATAGAACTTACATGTGTATGTCAGCGGCAGGTGTCAACGTTTGTGTGTATCCTGTGCTGAAAGTCTGCATGTGTTACATTTTGCATGATACCGCAGCCAGGCACTGCAAAGAATGCAAGCTCAAGCAGCTATCTCCAACAAACATGTTTCTGTATATGTGAAACCAAAACATTCACAGAGTTCAATGTACGCCAACGTTCATTCCCTATCCTGCTTTCATTTCAGTCTGACAGGTTCCCGCTACATTGCCTTTTACGGAAACGGCATAGCTGTGATTCGACACATGTAAGGGACACAAGCCAACAACAAAATGTAAGTGTCAAATGTAAACACGGAGGCTGTAACATTATCTTTTGTTGTGTTGGTTGCAATTGTGTATAAGTACCTGTTGCTGTAAATGACTCCACTTGTGTCACTCACGTTTGTTTTGGAAGCCATCTTGGAAGCTGCAGTGCTTTTGTATTTGTGTTACTGGAACAGCCTGACGTCATAGCAATCCATTTCCGTTTCGATCCGGCCATTCATCCATTTTGTTTTCTTTTGTGCAGCAAGAGTGCTCCAGTTAGAACTAAACAATTTATCGTAAGTAGAATATGTGCAAGTTTACACTCTCCACTGTCATACGTGTCAATAAAGTTAGCACACATTTTTAGTTTATGAATGTTTTGTGTTGTCACGGATTGATCTACATGGAATTAGTCTTGATTATGTTCGAAGCCTGATCATTTTGTAAACAAGCAAGCGTCGCAGATGATCTAGACTACGTATTTGTTATTCATTCTGCATGTTTAAAAATCGAGTGAACAATTGGAAGGTTGTGTGTGCATAAACATTCCCTGACGTTTCTAGTCGTCGTTTGCATATTTGGTAATTTGTAGTATCTAAACTAAAAGAAGAACAAAATACCTAGACGCAGACGTGAGAATCATTCAAACCCTGTGTGTAGGATATTTGTGTATGACGCATGTTTCAGGAGACTTCCAGACATATTTTTCTTGAATGTTTATCTTTCGAAACATCTTGTGCTCTTTTGTTTCCATATAATTTTGGAAACTTAACCCTGCGGTCGCCAAGTGTTAAGCATACTTGACTCGAGTCCCAGAAATCACGTGTATGATTTCCAGTGGGGTCACATCCCGGATTTCTCAAACAAACTCCCGCAGTATCTTACTTGGGCATGGTACTGTGAATATAGGTCATCCTTCGGAGGGATGTAAAGTAGTCTGTCCAGTGTACAGGGAGAACTATACCCTGTGCAATATCTCTCTGAACTTCTATGTTAAGCAGTGATACAAAACCAGGGCCCTATATGAATTATATAGAGATTATTTAACTGCTGGGATCGATTATAGGGAAATCTTTCACAAGAGGTAGGCGTGTAGTTTTTTTCACGAACGGGCGCATTCGTGTGAGTAAAAAAAAAAGCACATCTACCATCTAGTAAAGGATTACCCGTAGTCGATTCCAGCAGTTAAATAATCTATTTATTACATTTCAAATTACGTTTTTGCAAACAAATATTCGCTTTATTGAACGTTATTGGCGGATGATGTTGACGTCGGCAACACTTTATTGACGTCGTGACTGAACGTCGCAACGTTAGTTATTATTGTGTTCTGAGTTAGTTATTAATATTTAGCGATAATGAATATTCTTGCACTGAGTTCAAACACCTGCGCCTCTTTTAGCCATGTTGACATACAGAGAAAGTTGAGTGCTTCGGTGATGCCGAATAATTAAAAATAGACTAGTCTGAATACAACATTTTTTTTCCTGAAGGATTTACTTTCGAGTGAAAAAAATAAACTTGATAACCAGTCACATTTAGCCAATCACAATGGCTCGCTTATTTGAGAATTGACTGGAAACGGCGATGCATTCCATTTGATATTGGCCGTCTTCACGGTAATGGATAAAATATGATATGCTGACAAAAACGGTTATTTTGCGTTATTAATTTGTTAAAAATAATTGGTACGCACCAGTAAAGTGTACGCACCAGTAAAGTAATTTATTGTGTATTTAGCCTAATTTAGGGAGTTTTAACTGGGAATTTACGCAAAAACGTTGCTTATCTGTAGGTCTGTTCTGTGACGTTTTATGTCATAGAACTATACCAAGCCTAGTGGCATTGCCATTGTTGTGTGTACTGGTTAATGATATGGAGTTCTTTAAAGTTTTAATACACAAACTTTGTCACATTTCTGTTCTCTTGATATGGCAGGGATGATTAGTGCCATGTGTAGTTGTGCATATCATTGTTGTGTTCCAGTTGAATGACTTTTGGCGGTGTTATGCCCCATTAAAGGACATAATATCATGCTTCTCATACCGGGAAAAAGTTCAGAACTTTGTAAAAATTGTATTTAATTTAATGTAATTTTAATTTTTAAAAATTGTAAAGACTGAAATTTAAAAAAGACAGAATGAATGCATGCATATATTGAGAAAATACAAAAATGCAGACTCTTCTCACCATTTAGTATTTTCATTAAATGCATTTCAATATGCTAACATGCAGAGAAATAAAATAAATAGAAATATATTTAAAAAATGTAAGGCTAAACTGAGGCATATACAAGTTCAACTAACACGAGTTCCAAAGAATCTAGAAAGACCGCGCTGCAAATTCAGAAATGCTACATACACCATTATTTTGAGTAATCGCACCTTTTGTATTGTTCCATGTTGATTGAACAATCAACCATAAAATGAACCCAATTCAGAAACTGCCGATTAAACACCGGTTCACACTTGCCATTGTTCCAGTTTACGCTACCATGTGTACAACTAATTAGTAGGCACTTAAAGGGACACATGGCAATCTTGCAGTATTTGAAATGGGTGTCACAATTTATATATCCAGTATCATTTTTAGCTCTACTGATCAGAGCTCAGCAGAGCTTATGCCGTGGTGCGGCGTCCGTCTGTCTGTCCGTAAACTTTTAGTTGTAGCGACAACTCCTCTGAAACTACTGGATGGATATTCATGAAACTTTACAGAAATGTTGCCCATAAATTCTAGTTGATCCTAGCATTAATTCATGTTGATGTGAAATCCAAGATGGCCGCCAAAGCTAAAAAATAGAGTTTTAAAATACAAGTTTGTAGCGACTACTCCTTGAAAACTATAAGTGATATTGATATGGGACTTTTTCTAAAATGATCAGCATGACATGATGTTGATCCTTGTCAAAAATCGTTTTGATTCAACGTTAAACATGGCTGCCAGCGGCCATCTTTGTTTACATAGAGTTATATAGTAAACACTTGTAGCGACTACTCCTCTGAAACTACTTAACGGATTGTCATGAAACTTTACAGGAATGTTGCTCTTGATGTCTTATTGATCCTAGCAAAAGTTCAGATCTGCCAGAAATTCAAGATGGCCGTCACAGCTAAAAATAGATTTTTAAAAAATAAGTTTGTAGCGACTACTTCTTGAAAACTATAAGTGATATTGATATGGGACTTTTTCTAAAATGATCAGCATGACATGATGTTGATCCTTGTGGAAAATTATTTTGATTCGACGTTAAACATGGCTGCCAGTGGCCATCTTTGGTTACATAGAGTTATATAGTAAAAACTTGTAGCGACTACTCCTCTGAAACTACTTCACGGATGTTCATGAAACTTCACAAGAATGTTGCTCTTGATGTCTAGTTGATCCTAGAAAAAATTCAGGTCGGCCGGAAATTCAAGATGGCCGCCACAGCTAAAAATAGATTTAAAATAAATAAGTTTGTAGCGACTACTTCTTCAAAACTATAAGAGATATTGATATGGGACTTTTTCTAAAATGATCAGTATGACATGATGTTGGTCCTTGTCGAAAATCGTTTTGATTTGACGTTAAACATGGCTACCAGTGGCCATCTTTGTTTACATAGCGTTATATAATGAAAACTTGTAGCGACTACTCCTCTGAAACAACTTGACGGATTTTCATGAAACTTCACAGGAATGTTGCTCTTAATGTCTAATTGATCCTTGCAAAATTTCAGGTCGGCCGGAAATTCAAGATGGCCGCCACGGTTAAAAATAGATTTTCAAAAAACAAGTCTGTAGCGACTACTTCCTGAAATCAAAATCAATCAGTAGAGCTTCAAGGTCATTGACCTCTTGTTACTTTTACCCTGGTTACATTTAAATAAATCAAATTTTAAGTATTCACTATTTCGTCTTACTATACTATAAGTTTTAATATATTACTGGTGCAATAATATAAAAAATAATAATATGCAAAAACAAATGGCTAAATACAATTCTTACAATTAACATTAATGATAAAAACTAACAGGGCGCTGCTAGTTTTTAAAACCTCAAGATTGCCATGTGTTCCTTTAACACTTATCAGTGATCGTAAAGTTCAAAAACACAGACGGGCTGAGTATCTCTGGCTAATTCGTAAGCAAACATTTTCAAATTTTCTGTTTTGATCAGCCATTTTGGATGCTAGAGGGCGCCACATTATTTGATGTTTTACCCGGCTCGATCACGCAGTTAAATCTGTGAATAATGTCACAACTTTATATGACAGATAATGTTGAGCGCGGGGACACAAACAAGTTGATTGACAGCAAGAGGCGTAACAGTGGGCGGAGCCTTATTGCATCGACAATTTGGTTTTCAATAAACGCTGGTTTTCAATAAACGCTGACATAATTAGTTGATCGATCTAAACTGATTGTCACTAATTAGCTAAAACACTCAGCGGTATAGTGGCTTATAAACAGTGAAAGACTTTGTGAATTAGAATTCGGGATTTTCCGAGATCTTTTAGACAAAATCGGTCGCAAATTTGGATTCGCCAGACCACCGATGTCTGGCGAATTTGTTGTGTTTTTTTACGGTTTTCATTTGCCAGTTCAGGTTACTTTTCGGCTATGGCGATTTGGCGAATGGCCTAGAAAGCCCATAAAAATTAACCATTGGTATTCGTGAACAATCGTAAAGATGTGTTAATGCTCTCATCAATGAAATGTGAACCCCAAATTGTACTTTTGCTTTAATACTTGTCCAGACCGTATTTTCAATACTACAACACTAAGTCTAGCAAACTTGGTATTTAGATACATCTTGGGATAGCGATGTGTCGCGTACCAGAATAATGTAATTGTGACCTTGACATGTGACCTCTGTCATAGAAAATGCTTGTCCGGACCATATTTTCAATACAATAACACTTAGAAATACCAAACTTGGTATGTTGATACGTCTTGGGATAGCGGTGTGTCGCATACCAAAATAAGGTCACTGTGACCTCTGTCATACCCCAAACATTGTGAGAAGCATCAGTATGAAGTGGAACTGCGCATATACATGAAGTCATGGGTTATGCGTTTGCAAGGGTATTAATAACCTTCTGTGATAGTTATGGCTTCCCCACACAAAGTCTGGAGGGGAGCCATATTGATTTTGTGCTGTCTGTGTCACAAATGATGTCCAATCAATAACTAGAGAATGGTTGGA
Source organism: Cyrtodaria siliqua (assembly GCA_037043455.1). Lineage (NCBI taxonomy): Eukaryota > Metazoa > Mollusca > Bivalvia > Adapedonta > Hiatellidae > Cyrtodaria > Cyrtodaria siliqua. The sequence goes on along the minus strand of JAWPHD010005305.1, from coordinate 32,340 downwards.
CCTATGGTCCTCAAATTTAGAGGGATGGTTGGTCATGACAGTAGATGACCCCTATTGATTTTGGGGTCACTTGGTCAAAGGTCAAGGTCGCGGTGACTGACTATCAAAACTCTATCCGATCAATAACTACAGAATGGTTGGACCTAGGGTCCTCAAACTTGGAAGGATGGTTGGTCATGACCAGTAGATGACCCCTATTGATTTTGCAGTCACTAGATCAAAGGTCAAGGTCGCAGTGACATTGACTATCAAAACGATATCCGATCAATAACTACACAATGGTTAGACGTAGGGTCCTCAAACTTGGAAGGATGGTTGGTCATGACCAGTAGATGACCCCTATTGATTTTGGGGTCACTTGGTCAAAGGTCAAGGTCGCGGTGACTGACTATCAAAACTCTATCCGATCAATAACTACACAATGGTTGGACCTAGGGTCCTCAAACTTGGAAGGATTGTTGGTCATGACCAGTAGATGACCCCTATTGATTTTGCAGTCACTAGGTCAAGGTCGCAGTGACATTGACTATCAAAACGATATCCGATCAATAACTACACAATGGTTAGACGTAGGGTCCTCAAACTTGGAAGGATGCTTGGTCATGACCAGTAGATGACCCCTATTGATTTTGGGGTCACTAGGTAAAGGTCAAGATCGTGGTGACATTGACTATCAAATCGATGTTCACTAGGTCAATGTCGCGGTGACATCGACTATCAAAGATGTCCGATCAATAACTAGGGAATGGTTGGACCTAGGGTTCTCAAACTTGTAAGGATGGTTGGTCATGACCAGCAGATGACCCCTATTGATTTTGGTGTCACTAGGTTAAAGGTCAAGGTAGCGATGACATTGACTATCAAAACGATGTCCGATCAATAACTACAGAATGGTTGGACCTAGGGTCCTCAATCTTGGAAGGATGGTTGGTCATGACCAGAACATGACCCCTATTGATATCAAAACGATCCCCAATCAATAACAAAACAATGTCCAATCAATAACTACAGAATGGTTGGACCTAGGGTCCTCAAACTTGGAAGGATGGTTGACCAATAAATATTACTGATTCAGGTTGTAGATACAGTCACAGGGATATTGAATATCAAAACGATCTCAGATCAATGAGAACGGTTGGACCTAGAGTCGTCAATTATGTCTGTTCGGGCGAGTGGGGGAGCCATACGTTTTTGTCCCATGGACAATAACAATTTCCAGTTTTAGTTTGACATTCTTTTGATCTACATCTTTATTAATTTCACTTAGTTTTGTACACTCGTTTTGTGATGTCTGGGCGATCTCTGTAGTGTAAGGAAACACACTTTTCTTTCGAGAAAAGAGATTCAAGTTCAAGTCTTGGCAGGGACCTGACACACTGAGTTGTACATACAATTATTTTTTTCCACATCAGTAATGTTGTTTTTGTATATTAAACATATTTTTCAACAAAATACCTATTTACATTTGTCACTTTCCGCCAAATCTACAACATCTCATGCACCCCACTTAAAGGGATGCACAGCAATCTCCATTTCAGATTTTGTAGTGTCCCTTCACTTCTTCAGTTCCCTACCAATTATTCAATCATGACCGTTAAATCTAGGTAGTAATACTCATCCTTATGGCAGGTTGTCACACGGTTATTCTTCTGTAAATCACCTCAGCAACGACTAATCCAGTGCCCTTCAATTAATAAATTATTGCTCCCCACAACAAAGTGTGGTCGGGGCGCCATCTTCATTTTGACCCCTATTGTTTTTGGTGTCACCAGGTCAAAGGTCACATCCGGGCTAACATTGACTATCCAAACGGTGTCTGATCAATAACTACAGAATGGTTGGCAGAATGGTACCCAAACATAGACGGATGGTTGCTCATGACCAGTTGATGGCCCCTATTGATTTTGGGGTCACTAGGTCAAAGGTCAAGGTCGTGTCGACATTAACTATCGAAACGATGTCCGATCAATAACTACAGAATGGTTGGACCTAGGGCCCCCAAACTTGGAAGAACGCTTTACCATTACAACTAGATGACACCTATTCATTTTGGGGTCCATACATCAAAGTTCAAGGTCGCGGTCACATTCGCTATCTAAAGATGTCCAACCAATAACTACACAACGGTTGGTCCTACGGTCCTCAACATTGAAAGGATGGTTGGTCATGACTAGTAGATAACCTGTTCTTAGCTCCACTGATCAGAGATCAGCAGAGAGATCATCAGAGCTTATGCCGTGGTGCGGTGTCCGTCTGTCTGTATGTAACCTTTTATTTGTAGCGACTACCACGTCTAAAAATAGATTATTAAAAAATTAAGTTTGTAGCGACTACTTCTTGAAAACTATAAGAGATATTGATATGGGACTTCTTTTAAAATTATTAGCATGACATGATGGTTATCCGAGTAGAACATTATTTTGATTCGACTTATAACATGGCTGCCAGTGTTGCTCTTGATGTCTAATTGATCTTAGGAAAATTTCAGGTCAGCCGGAAATTCAAGATGGCCGCCATGGCTAAAAATAGATTTTCAAAATACAAGTTTGTAGCGACTACTTCTTGAAAACTATAAGTGATATTGATATGGGACTTTTTCTGAAAATGATACAGCATGACATGATGTTGGTCCTTGTCAAAAATCGTTCTAATTCGATGTTAAACATAGCTGTCAGTGGCCATCTTTGTTTACATAGATTTATATAATGAAAACTTGTAGCCACTACTCCTCTGAAACTACTAAACGGATTTTCATGAAACTTCACAGGAATGTTGCTCTTCATGTCTAATTGATCCTAGCAAAATTCAAGATGGCTGCCACAGTTAAAAATAGATTTAAAAAACATAAGTTTGTAGTGACTACTTCTTGAAAACTATAAGTGATATTGATATGTGACTTTTTCTAAAATGATCAGCATGACATGATGGTTATTCGAGTCAAACATTATTTTGATACGACGTTAAACATGGCTGCCAGAGGCCATCTTCGTTTACATAGCGTTATATAATGAAAACTTGTAGCGACTACTTCTCTGAAACTACTTGATGGATTTTCATGAAACTTCACATGAATGTTGCTCTTCATGTCTAAATGATCTTAGCAAAATTTCAGGTCAACCGGAAATTCAAGATGGCCACCATGGCTAAAAATACATTTTTAAAAAATAAGTTTGTAGCGACTACTTCTTGAAAACTATAAGAGATATTGATATGGGACTTTTTCTAAAATGATCAGCATGGCATGATGGTTATAGGAGTCGAACATCATTTTGATTCAATGTTAAACATGGCTGTCAGCGGCCATCTTTGTTTACATAGAGTTATATAATGAACACTTGTAGCGACTACTCCTCTGAAACTACTTGACGGATTTTCATGAAACTTCACAGGAAAGCTGCTCTTGATGTCTAATTGATCCAAGCATTTCGTCAGGTCGGTCACAAATTCAAGATGGCCACTACGGCTAAAAATAGATTTTCAAAAAGCAAGTTTGTATAGACTACTTCCTGAAATCAAAATCAATCAGTAGAGCTTCACGGTCATTGACCTCTTGTTATTTTCCGGTCACTAGGTCGAAGGTCAAGGTTGCGGTGCCCTTCACTATCAATACGATGTCCTATCAACAACTACAAACTTGATGGATCTAGGTCCTCCAACTTGAAAGGATGAATGGTTGCTCATGACCAGTACATGACCCTTATCCTTATTCATTTAAAGGTCAAGGTGCCGGTGACCTTCACTATCAAAACGATCCCTGATCCAGAACATCTACATGCAGTCCGTACTTCCCATGGTATTATATATGTGTTATACCTTTTCTTGTTATCTTTCTTTAGTGGTGATGAAATATGGTTATATCATAAACCACACTAAGTAGGTACATGACTTTATGCATCTACTAATGGGAACTTTAAACATTACACGTTTGCGAATTATAATTGTATAAGTCAATCCCAAATAGATTAAATTAAATACGGTGGTACAAATAGGTTGGCAGGCGTTTTTCGTGTGTGTATTTGTTTATCTGTAATGATAAATGTGTGGGTATTCTCAAACTTGTCTCAAAACATTCGCTTAAAGTGCTTCACCAAATATGTCCGAAAATAAAACTATGTTCGGATTTTTAAAATAAATAACGCTGATTAATTAAAACTGCACAACGTTTCTGGGAAACGATGCGGATCGGAGATTTTATTTACATATATTTTGAGGTGATATGTAACCTTTTTCGCATGGACATCAAGCATATCGCGTCAGCAAACAGTCTGGCTGTTTCTGCATCCGTTGCCTTAATATCATACAAGTGTAGGTGTGTGAATCAATTAGTATAGAAATCATGTGCCTCAGGATCAGGATGGTGTCGGATTTGTAATTGCTTTTATTTCGGTCGTGGCATCCGTTGACTTAATATCATGAAAGTCTCGGTGTGTGAAATAATTAATAATCGTCTGAGTCTTTTTTTTCTTTGTCGTTTGGAGAAAAGCATACGGATATATCTCAATATCAAATGTTGGTATGGAAATCATGTGCTTCAGAATCAGGGTCGTGTAGTTGGTGTCGAATTTGTAATTGCTTTTGTTTCGGTAATGACATAGCCCTCGTAAAGAGTGGTTCACAAATGTTCCAAACATCCAAGCTTAACGTAAAACAAACTAATCGTTCAATAACATCGTTTTTTGGAACGGAACATACAATAACGTGATGTATATGTCAATCTTTCTATTAGTACCATCAGCGTATCTTTTTACATTATACATGATACATAACCGATTAACTCATGTATATAAACTAAGTCCCGAGTAAAGTTTGAAATCATTGGTATATTGAACAGTATATATGGTATAGCATTATATAATACTTCAAACTTTACCTTTATAAATAAACAACAATCAATTTTAACGTTGACGTCACGTCCGTTGTTATTATTATTCTGTTGACGTTCAATCGGCCGCGTCCATAATGTAGTTGTAAAATTGTGGGTTTTACCCACCTGTTGAATGGCTATGCCCGAACTATTTTATTAAATGTGTCTTAATAGACTTTGCTATATATATATAAACTTCTCTCAGGAGGACAATTAGAAACTTGTAATAAATTAATAAGTATTTTGTACTAAATACAAACGTTGTCGGTAATTAATTGCTTTTTAGAAAGAAAGACACTCAAACACATCTAATGAATCACCTGCGTTTATGTTCTAATATGTTTCATACAAAGGCTATGTTGGGAAGGCCTCATCAACTAAAACAAAATTTAATACCACCATTATACCATGCAATTATGTATTTAACAGTGATTAACCGCTATCTATACAAATTCCTCCTACACTCCACCCACAACCCGCACCCCCGACACAGCCACACCACCACCCCCCAATACAAAATGATGGAAATATGTCCTTAACGTGGCTTTTCAACAACCATGCAGTCTTAAATACTTGACAAGTGAGAAAATTTCGATTCTTGTGATTGGTGTAGAAAGGTCGAAATATTGAATTAAAACCTTATACTTACATTATGTTGTTCGATCTGTTTTTCAGACTTTATTAATGTTGTAATTGTGTTAAAAATGGTGTTTTGAAAATGTAATATTAACGTATTAATATTATCGTAGCTTATTTACGAGTGTAGCGAGCTTATTTGCTCATCATATATCATTTGTGCAGACACACGAGGTTCATATGGCACTTTTGCATATATGAATATCACTAAAATGAAGTACTAGTATTGGTGGTGGACCCTTTTAAAGTTCGACACTATGCTTTCCTCTTTAATTGTACGATCACCGGACAGGCTGTGGACCCTATGATGACGCCTACCTAAAGTCCATTGGGACGGTGGCGTTTGATTTTGTCCATGATCTTTCTTGTCGTGCCCTTAATGGTTTATTCTCTTACTGCTCTGGCTTCTGCCAAGTCATTGAGTACCTTCATTGTGGCTTTCTAGGCTATTGTTTTTTTGTATTATATTTACACGAGCTTATTTGTGTTTTACTTATATTGCCTATTGATGCTGCCTTGTTGGTTAGAGATTAGATCATGGCGGGGATTTCTTTATTTAAACTGTCCTGTTTTAATGGGATGACAGTAGGGTACGTGTGAGGTTTGATGCACCCTAGAACCGGTTTAAACCCCCAGTGTCCTACTTCGCCACTGACCGTTCCAAGACGGTAGACCTATTGTCAACCCTTTTGTGTTTGTGATGTCGTTTGCATTTACTTTTGCTTTTGTCTTCTTGTTTGTCTGTTTGCATGTTTGTTTCTGTGTTTTGTGGTTGACTGTCCTCCTTGAATGCTACTTTCCCTGTCCGATCTTTTTATATTTCTTTTTTTTGTGAGCAAAGCTAATTGTTTTTATATTACTAATTTTAGATCATATTGCGCCTATAGTATTTAAACCTAAGTTAAAATAACGAAGACAATTGAGACAATTGAGAAGCTCAAATGTTTTACCCTTGATTTAATTATATGCAAGCAGACTTTTAGTAAAACTCATGCTAGAATAATCAATCAGGTATTCATTATAATGAGCATTGATAAATACGTCCAGACGTGTGTCCCTTTGAATTGTTACGGGAGGCTCCTGAACTAGCTTCTTTTCAATTTATAAAACAAATACATAAAATAAAAACTTAGAACATTAATATGCTGAAAAAATCCCTTAGTATTCAACTATTTTCTTCCATATATATATAAAACGCATCAGGAATCCAATCACGTCGCGGAGAAAATGATATAGAGAGTTTTGACATTTCCATATATAACCTGCAAATGTCACAGTCCGTTCACGAAGGGTGACCTTTACTGATTCCATTTCAAGTATAGTGATCGCAATTACCCCTATTTAGACGTTGTTCTCAATTTGGGTTCATTAGTCTAATATACTCAGTGTTAGGTATGAAAGATTGATGACAATGACAGATTATCAGTCGGTCTTCGCAGTGTGTTATTACGGTACGTGCTGGTTCTTTGTTTTACATGGGATACATGAGACTTTTCGTGGAAGTCTAGGAGTTCGACTAGGTTATACAACAGTATTAATTTGAGCATTCTAAGTCCAATTTAAATCAAAACCTATGGTGAATTCAAATTTTAGACATGACAAATACGGTACTTCAACCAGAATTTAATTGATATGACATTGTTGTCATGATTTGAGCATTTAAGTCTGAGGTTCTTGAAAACGTCTGCTGTACGCCTATGAACGAAAGACTTTCTTATTTGTAACTGTATTATGGTGGTGTTCTTTTGTTGTTGTTGTTTCTTTTTGTTGTTGTTGTTTTTGGTTCCTTTGTTTTGTTTTTGTTTGTTGTTGTTTTTTTGGTTTCGTAAAGGAATGGTCTTCATGATTTAGAAGTAGTGTCAATAAAAGTAGACATAAAATTGATTCAAGGACGACAGTCAACCACATACACACACAGAAGCAAAGAACAACTTTAAAGATGAATAAAAGGCAAACTAATACATCACAAACACACAAAGGTTGACAATAGGCTACCGCCTTTGAACGGTGAGTGGCACAAAAAGGTCGCTGTGTGGAGGGGGGGGGGGAGGGGGGGGTTGTTAAAGCAGGTTCTATGGTGCACCAAACCTCACTCTTACCCTTGTCATTCCAGTAAACGAGAAAGTGTAAATAAAGATATCCCCTCCAGGTCTAACATACAAGGCAGCCTAAATAGGCAATATAAGTAAAAGACATAAATGATCATGTATATATAAAAACTATACAAAAACAAAAGCCTAAAAAGCCACAAAGTAAGTACTTAATGACTTGGCAGAAGCCAGAGCAACACGATACTAAACCGTTAAGGGTACGACAAGACAATATTAAAGACAAACATCAAACGCTACCGTCCTATAAGGATTTTGGTAGACGTCATCATAGGGTCTACAATCTGTCCAGTCATCGCATAATCAAAGAGGAAAGCAAAGGGGCGAACTGTAAATGGGTCCACTACTAAGCATGGAATGCGTTGCAAAATAATAGGGTCACGCATTTAATAAACTTAAGATTATATGGAAGTGACTTTGTCCAAGGATCTTACGAAGTTTGTAAATCACATCATCATAGAAGTCAGGTTGGGATATTACTTGTGGCAGAAGAGTTCTTAAATTACTTACATATTTTGAAAATAGATCAGGCTTATCGGTGGTACATTTCCAATTTCTTTTGTTTTCTTACTTAATTTTTGATTCGGTGGTTCCACTACTCCGGCCGATAAAAGGCTCTGGGTATTGTTTAACCACTTATAGGATATGTTGTCTGCTTTTTAATTTAGTCTTTTGGCTGTTACTTGTGATACGCAGACTTCATAACCGCTTCTCCCAACTAAATTCCATTATGTTTATTTCGGTCTTCGGGGCATTTAATTTTATTAGATACTGGGACCATACGCCGTACGACATGGGGAAGAAGTATACTCCATGTCCACCGCCATATGCATGCCATCTTCGGGATGGTTAACATTTTGTACTATTGATTTTATGAATATTGAGTTCTGCTGAACCCGGGGCTAGAGGGCGTCAGCGGTAGCTAGCATATTTCACTACCGCTCATGAACAGTCTCAATCAAACCGAGACTGCAATATTTCGTATGTGTCGTGCTCGGCCGTTTCCAAAGGTCCATTATCATACTCTTCTTTAAGTTAATACAATTTTGCAAAGGTATTTTAAAGTTTATAGTAACAGTTATGTTTATATTAACACTGTAATTTATACATGTCAGCAAATAAACTTCATCCTTTCAAAAATAGCAATACATATGACTACTTCTTTTGAAATATATTACGTTTGGCAGATTTAAACTCATGAATACGAACATTGGGAAAATGATTTTATTGAAACCACAGCTCCCAAACGACATGGCACAATAGGAAGGACAATAACCAACACAAAGAAGTATGAAGATTTGTAATGGTCAGCAGGCAATGTGGTCTACTCGAATTTATGTGAACACAACCTCGCTACTATCCTGTCTGCAGCGTCCAAATTGAGGAGAGTATAAATGAAAGTACATACCTTCAAAGGGAAAACTATAAAAATGAAGTCAACAAAACAACTACGAACGCCGCAATCTTTATAGGATTAGAAGAAATAACAACATTGATTGATTGATATATAATTGTCTACGCCCGCATACTCCAGCATTAATAAAGCAAAAAGATTGGAACATATGCGTTGCGGTACGCAAGAAGCTTGTTTCCTACCTCCGTGCAGCCCATAACATTATAGCACCTGTTTGATAACAAGCGACGAATACTGTTGCTTTATGTTGTAATTTCCATGTCATTAGCGATATCTGTATAGATTACGGATATTGCTGAGGCAGCTGTTCGATAGTTTCTCGTTGATGTTAGTAAATATGTGCGGTTCAACTTTGCCTTGAACAATATGTCAGTCATATCAAGATGGTGTCTACTTTTGAATGTGAGCCCAATTCTTAATTCAATAGTGCTGACTCGCTGGAATATCACGTCGATGACAAAAGAAATGATAACCCACAAAGTCCCATTATACTGACACCGCTCCGAACAGTCTTATCAATACCATTTATATACTGAATATCACGCAAGAGGGATACTAGAACCATTTGTTATAACATATTCGGTGTGACCGTCGATCGAACTCACGACCTCCTCGCCCCCGCCCCACCCCCCCCCCCCCCCCCCCCCCCCATCCGCCCCTTCACTATCGGCTTCCATCCATAAACACACATGCGAAGAGGACGCTCTACTATTATGCCAGCCACCACCGCTGTTAGCTGTTACTAAATAAGTTCTACGGTGAACTATACTCCAAATACAGGTCTTAGGTATAGAAGTTCTCAGGCGAATTCCGGATACTGACCTTTGCTTTAAACGCGTGTTTTTGTAGACTGCGTTCTGTGAATGCTACATCTTTTCGGATTAGTTTCTACTTTTATTCAATAAATACTTAAAATGGGATCCTTTGGAAGCAACAAAGACAAAACAAGAGATAAAAGTAGCAGACTCGGTTTTATTGAGTCTGTTCATGAGCGGTAATGCAACGTGCATCACCTCTCACGCCTCCTAACACCGGCGTAAGCGATATTCTACTTTAAAGCCAAGAACTTTCAAGTAAACTATAGCAGTTTTGCGTAAGTTCTCAGACTAATCTACAGAAATGAATTTCTTCTGAAGGTAATTCCGACTGGTGATCTATAGTTAGTAAGCTTTCAGATGAATGCTGGATGCAGGTAATGCTGATATGTAGTATATATGTAGTATATAAGTATTTGATTGTTCATACTGATGATTTTTGTGGCCTTGCAGTTAAACGTAGATACAAAAAATAAAAAAACGCTTACAACATAAACAACAATTCCATCACTTATATTAAATGGCTGACACTAAAAGGACCGCTTCGGAACGGTCAGTGAGCCACGCAGGTCCATTTGACAATTATACAATCTCAAGTTATATACACTCGATAAATATACAAACCCTGCTTATACACAAAATACACGCTTACAAACCTTCAACACGTTAGCAAACAAAGGTTTTACACAATCTACAAATAAAGCAATTATCTGAAAAATGATAAAGGATAGACATCACACTGCCTCTATAGTTACCTTACCTCGATGTTTGACTTTAAGCGATAAACATCAAGTAGATGACGTCGTTCTCACTCTCTACAAGTTGATTTATACTAATAAGTTACTGAGTATTATACTATAACTAAATATTATATTGAAGTCAGGCGCCATATTATTTAGACGTTGAGAAAGGTTAGGTTAATAATTTGCCATTCGTAATAATTACAGACGCAAACAATTTTAAATCCAATTTGTAGGAAAAGCGATAAATATTTTTAGATTGGTTTAAGCCAAACGATAAAATAAATAATTTGATTTCATTGGATTGAATTAGCTTACTCAAATTGAAAGATAAAACATAATTCCTGATTCTGATATTGATCAATTTATAATTGATAAATGCAGTTATTTACAGCATAATATAGTTCATTTGTTTAATCCGCTACTTTATCATCCAGCGTTCGCCATCGCGGTGATTATGTCTGGCTTGTTTAGGTATCAAGTCAGTATTTATTCTACTCTGATAATCAGTGTATATACCAATTACAAACTAATCAGCCGGCAGGGAAAAGTTCCAGGGTAAATTCGGACCAATTACACAGAATCTCCTAGTTTTTGATTAGTTGACAAGGTAAAAAAAATAAAAATCTTGCTAAAATTCTTATGAAGGTTAAGTCATACATGTGTGCAATGTATTCATAATGTTTGGCATAATAAAAACAAGAAGTATATTTTCCATTTTCCTCGTATATCTACATGCAAGTAGGTGGGTCACAACCATCCGACACAACCACCTTTTTCGAAACATACTCAACGTTTGGTTAGTGTACATCTTTTGATAAAACGATGTAGGTCTTTCAAAACAAGTAAGTAAACATAAAGCTTCTTATATTAGGGAACGCAGTACAGAGCTTAGATCTATAATGTACGTCTATGGAAAATGAATTGGTGTAGTATGTCTCAATTAGTATGACCTAACGGGAGAACATGCGCATACTCTCTGACCTGCGATAAAACTGACTAACAGAATCAGGTTAAATACTGAAAGTGAAAATCAGTGAAGTTTGGCGCACCCTAGAACCTGGTGTAAACCCCCAACGGCCTTTTTTCCACTAACAGTTCCAAGGCGTGAAAACAGTAAACATGGTATTATAATTATCATTTCTTCTTAAAACACTTAATAAGACATGTGTTAATGATAAAGTTCATCTGTACATGGAATATGCATTCTTAATATTCAACAATCTTTATTAATAACAATTCTCAAAATCGGATAATATGCGAAGAATAAGCTGAAGGCTTCTCTGAAACAAAAAAGCAGGTCAACGAATAATCTGCAAGCCATTTTTGTGATGCACAATTGAGTTCTAATCTATTGCTGTGTGCCTGACAAATCCAACATACACAATGTGGTATATATTCATTGACCATTCCTCTTATATTGTGTCATGGTAAATATGTATAATAGTATATATTAAACTACTATAGATAAATCGACTGTTGTATAACGTATGAATACTGTAATTAACTTTTCTTTAGTATGAGCGTTAATAATAGCGTAAAATCATGATGCATTCATGTCTGCGATGTAACAGTAATGACCTGTAGTTGGCTTCGAACATGGATTTATGATCACATATTATATGATATATATCAAGCTGTAATTACTATGGCGATGATAGTAAAGTATATAAGGACGTTGCATTACCGAATGATAGTGTAGCATACAAGGACGTTGCATTACCGAATGATAGTGTAGTATACAAGGACATTGCATTACCGAATGATAGTGTAGCATACAAGGACGTTGCATTACCGAATGATAGTGTAGCATACAAGGACGTTGCGTTACCGAATGATAGTGTAGCATACAAGGACGTTGCATTACCGAATGAAAGTGTAGCATACAAGAACGTTGCATTACCGAATGATAGTGTAGCATACAAGAACGTTGCATTACCGAATGATAGTGTAGCATACAAGAACGTTGCATTACCGAATGATTGTGTAGTATACAAAATGTTGCATCATAAGTACTACTACTAATACTAAATAAGAATAAATGTACTACTTCTACTACTACGCCTACTACCAATACTAAGTCATCGTCGTGGCTGTCGTATTCAGAAAGCAACATGCCAATGTCGACGTTAGTCAGGGGCAGCTTTTAAAAATGAACAATATAGAACAAATAAACTATAAGGTACATGGATTGATTTAAATATATTAAAAATATTGGCCCACTGATTACCTGATAACAAGCAACTACGTGCCAACTATAGAGCGAATTTTAAACCATTTTGATTGAATTGATTGAAGACTTGCATGTAAGTAGGCGCTCAAAGCGTTATGTTGTGTTTGGTTATTATATGGTAGACTCAGAGGGCATACTTCAGATATTACAATGGTAAAGCAATGTTTCCGATTTCATCACCGCAAATTTGCACACAAGTATTTGCGCGCGATAAATGACTAGATAGGCATCGCTTGGGAGGCACTTTTCTCCTTTATTTAATCTGATACTGAAAATATTATTAATATATTAACAAAGTTATTTGGCGTGATATTATACTAAATGAAAATCGAAACGCATCTCGGGAATGTCAGCTATATACCGTATTTATAATATGCTGCTGCTAATAGAATAGTACATGGCTACATTAGGCCTTTTCTTTAGTAAAAAATACTAGAAGTAGATATAAAAGTTAAGCAGGAAATGGAACACACCAACTGTTGTTCCTTCAAAGTTGTATTATGTATAGGATACGCGTTTGACTCGAGCAGGTAAGCAAACTTAGGATGTAACAAGTTGCAATCTGTTTACATTTAATACAGTACTCAAATGGCTCAACTTTCAAAGATGTTTATAAATGTTGTGTTACAAAGTGTACTAGAACTACAAAGTCTACAATACCACATTTTGACCTTTCTCTAACTAGTTGCCACCTTTTTTCTATAAAACATCTTGGGATATCTTTGGAATATTACGTGAATTAAGTGAGCAGTATATACATAATACAGCTGAAATTTCCGATGCCTTACCGAATGAGAGTGTAGTATACAAACATGGTGCATCAATAATAGTACTACTAATACTAAATATGAATAAATGAACTTATTCTACTACTACATTGTACGCCTACTACCATGTGTTCATTTAGAGATGAGAAGGGGTCCAATTATAACACTTTATGCATGTATTATAATGGTATTTCTGTATCTATTTCCATATGCTAACGTTGAAAACCCGTGCATATGACTGAATGTTACAACTGTTGCTCGATGCCTGTATGTCGATATTGGTTTAGCTCTTCCAAATGGCAGTTCATGTTTCAGTAGAAAAGTAAAATAATTTTGCAACTAAAGTGAGAAGCATATATTTTATCACCATAATAAACACCTTGGAACTCGTCTTGTGATGTTTTAAAAAATATTCGCGTGTGTGTTCTAATCCGTCATGATTGTTATGATAAATGAGCTCATGGACCCTAAAATCATATCACAGAAAACGTAATCCATCTGAATGTTCGTGATTTTTCACACAACCTTATATTTATTCAGTTTAATCTGTTTGACATTACCATAGTTGACAGTTAACAATTCCATGTCGATGACGACAAACGTAATACTTCTTCCTTGTATGTGTATTCATCCATAAAAAGAATTTAATATACACTTGTAACATGTGATTAAAAATAGGTACCTAAACTATCAAGGAATTATTTCGTGTATTTCCATCAACTAATGGATTAAGTGGATTAAAGATGAATATCCACCCTTTTTATAGTATTATCAATTAACAAATTACCTGTTCAAAGTTGTGTACGTCATCATTCTCGCTTTTCACATATATTGCAATGTGTGAATTGTAAATATCTATTGTTGTGTATTGATTTCGATTTAAATAAACATAAAGATTTTCATGAAACAAAACATGGCCAGAGAACTTTAAGTGTCAAATTAAATCAGCGGAGATGAGGTTTTGGGACATCGTTACCACAACTATCAAAACATTCGTGTAATAACCTAGAAAAGGGATTTCAATGAATTTAAAAATATTATTGCAGTACGTACAAAGGCGCATTTATCGGGAAATGCGGGTTTTTGACATCGTTAACATAACTATTGAAACATTCGATGTAATTTCCTAGAGGATTCGATGTGTTTAAACATATGTAAACCATTGTAGTAGTACAAAAGCGTGCATTACAACAATTAATTGTCTTCAAACGCAACGAACTCTTATACGCCTATTCAGACATATATCATAGCCAAATGTGTGTTCTTCTGTTAACAGGTGTGTTCTAATTGACTTATCACTGAGAAGTGTTAGAGATTGAGGTTGAAACACTTCTTTCCGAGACAGGGCCTTTACAGTTTCGAAATGGACTCTAAATTATTGCGTGGGGTAATTCATACTACCATAGCGATGTATGTATGGTGTATGTTCCATTTAACTCATTTAGACCGATTGCAAAACCTGGTCAGTGTTGTGCCAAAGGAGCTGATGCACTATTTTCAAAGAAGGTTTATTTAAGATGGCTCTAGAAAACTTGTTGCTTCTTTCATTACTTCTCATGAACAGGCTCAATAAAACTGAGTCTGCGGCTTTATTCTCTTAATTGTGTTTGTTGCTCGCAAAGGATCACCTTTATCAGTATTTATTATCAGAATTAGCGTTCGTTTAGTGCAGTGCGGCGGCTGTAAAATGTCTCCCCGTTCTACGAATCAGTAGTGTTATTTTTACTGGTCCTTTAGGACCAACGAGCCCAATATAGGTGACTTTGAAGTAGTATACCGCTTAATCCGGAGCTATGGGGCGTGAGAGGTGCTGCTTCTTTCATTACTTCTCATAAACAGACTCAATATAACCGAGTCTGCTGCTTTATTCACTTAATTGTGTTTGTTGCTCCCAACGGATCACCTTTATCATTATTTATGAAAATAATTATCAAAATGACATAAAAAAAGAAATTGACCTATTGAATATTAATTTTGCAAAGATAAATGGAGGTGACCATCTTAGAAATATGATGTCATCGCGCCTTTTTACCATATATTTTATATTGAAAAAATATATTTTAAAGCAAAGAAAATCAAAAATGAAAAATAAGCCTTAACATAAAATATGTACATTTTACTTTTGTATATTAATTTTTATTTTTGTATATTTATTTGTTATCGATTAATTTGCGATTTTCTTTGCTTTAAACGATGTTTTGTAGATATGCCATATATGGTAAAAAGGCGCGACGACGTCATTGTTCCAAGATGTCCGCCTCCAATTGTGTTGTTATACAAATGTTCAATAGGTCATATCTCCTTTGTTTGTCATGGTATTTTGATACTTTCAGCTTTTTTCAAACTTTACAGAGCCCTTTAAAATAAATGGTGCATCAACCCATTTAAACTTTGAGGCGAACATAAAATCATATAGTTGTCGTTCGAGCACGTGCGTCGTTGCCTTAAAATAATGCAAACGTTTTCAAAAACATTTACATAGGACATATATATTACACAATAAAATAAACATAAGAAAAATGATCCTATAGAAATCACAGCACCCAAACGCAATGGCACCGTAAATCCGGCTGTACCAAAAACAAAGAGCAAATGTACTACACAATGAAAAAGACAATACACAGCAAAAAGAGTGGTGAATAAACATCGAACAGGAAAAGCAGCATTCAACGCCAGTGATCACGACCAAGGATCTTAACTTTGTAAATCACGTCACCATAGAAGTTAGGTTTTTTAGTTATACAAAGATTACGAATATTAAAGTCCTCAACTCCAGTACAAGCTCTAGAAAAACGAATAAGCTGAGACACATAGACCCCATAAGAAGTTGCTCGGAACATCCCCATCTAACGGGGATAATTAACAATATCAAAATTAAAATCATCTCTCTTGTCGTATTTCAGGGTTACCGACTTGTAACGGTCTGTGGGCAATAAGGCATATATTTCTTCTACATCGTCTCCAGTTTCGTCTAAAAGACCTCAGGATTTATCATGAATTGTACTGAAAAAACATATAGCAGATGAAGTCAACGATAAGGCAAATCTACGATACGGCCAAAACTTGAGGAGCGAAAGGAAGATGCATTTGACATACAATAGAAATAGTTATTGTTCTTTTAAAATTCTAAATATATTGAACTATCTGTTATTTAGTAGCAGGTAAAGTTGCCACTCGTTAATGATGACGTCATTGTTCCTGAACATGATACATGTTATTTTAGATAATAAAAGAAACTTAAATCTTGTCTTATCATACCTTTAACGGTTTGTTCGCTTGCTGTTCTAAATTATGTAAAGGCACTGAGACTGAGCACTTGTTCTCTGGCTTTCTATTTTTATATTCCTAGATACTTAGGAGAGGGGGGTATTTTTATTTACACTGTGACAATAGGGTAAAAGTGAGGTTTGGTACACTCTAGAACATTGAACGTGCTTGGTTTTGGTTGACTGTGGTCGTTGAATTGACTGTGGTCGTTGAATTGAAGGTTTATATATATTTCATTATTCTGGTTATTTTCTCCTCCTGAAGTTGGTCTATTTATGCCATCATATAAATTGGCAGTTATCTTATTTGACAGAGAGCAAAAATGAGATATAGGGTAATATAGAAACCATAGCGTCCGAACGCAATGGCATCGTAGGTCCGCACTGTTCTGCAAACAAGGACTTGATAATACAACGTCGTATTGGATCGTCGCTGAAACTTCTTTTACAAATTACTTCCGTTTTCATAACAGTTCCTTTATCGTTCAAGTACCTCAAACAAACGCAAAGAGACGGATATAAAACGAATAAAATGCAAACTTAACGATGAATGCGTCTGAAGATATAAAGTTCATTTTCGTTTACCCAAATTGAACTTTGAAGAATTTGAACGAAAGACGACGATTTTGAAATGAAATAAGTAATTAGCCTGGTGTACGTTAATTTGAATATATCGTGTTTAAAAAAAACATTGTAATTAAACTATTGCAAAATACCAACTGCAGTTTCCCTTGAAAAGAAAACACCCTGTTTTAACTTGCATAATCTGTTTCTATCAATCATTACAATTTCAAGGATAACTAATGACATTAAGCTTCCATTGCGCTAATGAAACAGGTGATTTCTTCTAATATGGTATAATCATTAACACACTTTACATCTAATATATTTAATAGGTGTTAAACAGTTATGCATAAAATATGTTAAATATTCATTGAAAAGTCATAAGCATATTCTTGATTTAACAACCTTTAGACGTAGTGATTACATTTTTTAATTATAGGCCTTTTTCAAAATAATTACTCAATTAGAAATGTGTTTAGACTTAAGTAGTTGCTCTGCAAAAATGAACAAATGTCGATACAGATTGTCTTCAGGTAGTCGGTATTTACTAGACTAAGTCGCGTTCTTTTAACTATGTTCGGGTTCGAGGCTACGCCGTGGAGCGCTAATTGTGATATTGAGTGCGTTGAAGGTTTTTCCATTGGCAACCATGTCGGTGAAATGCATTATATCATAATATCCAGATTAAAGTTTGAATTTCACATTATAACATGGTATAACCGTATGCAGATACGCTCTTGAAGTGCAACCGTTTAACATTGTATGCAGATGAAAGTTTGAAGTACGCCTGATAACGTGATATACAGGTGTACACATGAAGCTTGTAAATGTAGTGTACTTCATAACATGATACTATTCAAATGACACCTTATAGGAAAGTGTATTCAAAATATGTCAATGCAACAGTGTAAAAGTAAATGTGTAAATGCAAAAATGTACATATAAAGGTTTTTAGTGCACCTTCTAACAAGGTTTATTCAAAAGATGTCAAGGTAAAGGTGTAAAGGTAAAGGTGTAAAGGTAAGGGTGTAAAGGTTAAGGTGTACATATAAAGGTGTAAATAAAAGGTGTAATGTCAAAATCTTTAAATGTAAAGATGTAAAGGTAAAGAAGTAAATTAAGGTAAAGGTGTAAAGTTAAAGGTGTATAGTAAATGTGTAGCTGCATTAGAACAAGAATTATATATAGAAGATTTTACATACTCATTCATTATTTTAATTTATTAAACGAGTTGGCACAATTATATAATGTGAGGCTCTTTTAGATTATATTATCAAATAACTCACATGTCCACTTTTATTGCATTTTGTCTGTCTCTTTAACACGCGAAACCGACATAAACCGTGGGAATTGGATCATAGTCATTATCGATATATTTTGACAGCGCATACTGGGCTTATTTTCATACCTATATAACTAGTGGTATATCGAAAATATAGAATGGTGTTATTCCACACCCACTTCGTCAGTTATGTGATAAAGAATGATGCAGTTACTCAAAGAGTAAATAAGATCAAGAGGAAAATTATACAACTGAATAAAAATTCAAATTATAATATGTGGTTATCGTACCCTGACGTTCACAAACGTCTATGCTGAGTAAAGACATTAAGCTGACCCTGCATGGCTGTATGTAAACACCTAGTAATTGGTTTGTCATTTATTAGTGTAAATGAAAACACTGATAATTAGATCCGGCTTGTCATTCATTATGAAAACCTCATAATGAGTTTATTATTTCAAAGTGAATACCTGATGTGTCAGGCAATAAACAGGAAAATAGGTTATGCCAATAGAAATATTGAATTGAATTGATGACTGGCTAGTCATATCCTATTTTAAGCCTGATAATTGGCTTGTCTTTTTTTAGTGAAAACCTGGCTAGTCATGTCGTAGACTCATACAAATATGTTATGCATATGGCCATGTGGACTGAATTCAAACTAAAGGCAGCTGTGTAGTAAATAGTGAGAGAGAAATTTAGGCATGTTGACTAACCTTGTTTTCGACAGGTCGAACCCGTCGCTTACTAGAACTTTATTAAACGTTTTATTAAACGAACAAAAAAGGTGTCATGCTAGTACACCTAATTTCTATTTGCACCAACTATATAGCTTCTTATTTGAAGCAATATACTACAAAGATAGTGTGATATAGGTTATATCGATAGTTTGATTATGTATATCGTTAGAGATAATCTTTACAACAAACGATTTGAATAATTTAAAAACAGGACAAATGTTACGGTCTTCAATCCATCGCATTACAACGCAAATTATTACGTGTGGAAAAGACATTGGGATTTATAACAGATGTGGCTTAAAAGGTAAAGTCACTTAACATATGGTGATCGTAATCGCGTTTATTGAAATTGGATATGCTTTGAGAATAGTATAAAGCTCCTTTGCAATAAATATATATATTGTTCTTTCCACAAAACGGGTTGATAGGTTTTTAGTAGACGCTGCGGTTACGTGTTTTCATCATGGTATGTTTGTCACAGGATGACCTTAGTGGTTGGGCTAACTCAGGAAAGAATCAATGACGGTGAATGCATTTACATAAGTTTAATGCAACTTTTAAAATATGTTTAATATATATACAATTATCTAAAAAAACAAGCGAATACACAAATGAACTATGAAAAGAATGTTCTCCTGAACGTTTAAGACGTTCTTAGTATTGTTATAAATACTGAATGTCTAAGACACTGAAGTGTTGTTAAAGCTATAACAATGTTGATCTAGCGCGATAACTGTGATGCGCGAGAGCTCATGAAGATGATGATGCGCGAATTCAATGGATGATTGTCATCAAATGCCTTCTGTAAGGGTTGATGACGCGATGCAATGATAGTTAATCTCCACTGAGATTGTGAATGATATTCCTCCAGTGAGGACTGGTAACGGGCCCACCTTGTGTCCCGGGGGTTGTCGTTAGTAAAACCTGGCTGCGCAGGTACGGGGACCGTCTCCACCGCTTGTAACGTTAGTCGTGGAAGCTTAGCTCCACTCCTGGATATCCAAACCTAGATGGCATACTCCGACCCTGGATGGCTTATATCCTGGATGGCTTATATCCTGGATGGCTTAGGCTGTAATTATACATACGTTTTAGATGTCGGTTGACAAACATAACAATCTTGCATAATTACCATTACCCAAACAAATCATTATTCAATCAATATATGTAAGCTGTACTAATGATGAGTAGCAATGTATACATATTCTACAACGCCATGTATACGCTATGTACGTCGCTGTTAATCAATGCCCCTAATACATGTAATATAAACATGATCAAATTACTCATATATTACACTCACTGAGTTATGCATGCACGCATTTATTCTTGTCACTCATCTCATTGTTAACTAATGTTGACAATCGTGTATTACAATCACCGAGTTATACGCCAACGTTAATTAATGCACCTAATATCCACTGTTATCAAATTAATATTGTTTTACAATTAATGATCAATTACAATAATTACATCTAATAAAGTAACTTCAAAATCATATGCTAGTCTAAAGTTATGTTTGAGAAACATCAATGCTAACCGGATGTCGTAACCGCCAAACAAGATGGCGCCGCCCACTGAATACAAATATACGATAAAAGTTTGATAAAACTACTAACCACATGTTGCCTGTGAAATTTGCCGTCCAATCTCTGTTCCAACAAAGTACTATCGATTATCCCGGCGACAGCTAGAAGACAATGGGTTTTATAGCAAACATTACGCCCAAATCATTATTTCCCCCGTTCAGTCCGTGACAAACGTGGCTAAATCTACAGTATTGAATCTACACGACAGGCCCCTTATACAATTTTGCCGTTTAAGGAAAATATACCTATACGTTTACATGCATTAGCACAAAACTAAACTTATGACACGGCCTCTCTGGCGGCCACTTAAAATGTGCACGCTTTTACGTGTTACATGAATAGATCATGAATATTGTGAAATTGTTTCAACTCGAACAATAGATTTTGGGTGTAACCGATACAAGAGCTATATACGACCAGTACGCTCTACCCGTGACATTTTGTGACAACATCTCCCCACTTAAAGAAAGTGCTACACTTTTAAAATTCAACAAAATGATAATTAATATTTACACGTTAAGAAACTATTAATTCTTCTGAGCAAATGAGCGACAAAACGTACAAGTTGATCGCTCAATCGCTTGAGTATGTTAACTATTACTACTGAGGGATGCAACCTTCAGCCAGTACAACGACCGTCTTCCGGAAAACATCCACTGCAGTTATAACCTAACTATAATATGTAATTACAATTTCAACACTATTCTACAATTGTACACTACCCTGTCGTAACATATACTACTATTGTACAATACACTGCAATACACTATTGTATTAAACCGGTCATTATGTGCGGCGACTTAAATAGTCTGCCCCAATATTGTCCTTTCCACGGATTGCTTTAATTTTCATCCGGTAAGGCTGCAGAGTCAGTGCCCACCTCATTAACCTACTGTTAGCTACCTTAGCTTTATTCATATAAGCTAACGGTTGGTGGTCAGTCTCCAAGACAAATTCCTTACCAAAAACATATCGGTGGAATTTACTGACACCCCACACTACTGCAAGACACTCCCTTTCGATAACAGAGTAGTTACATTCCCGGGGCAATAGTTTCCGACTTGCGTAAGCCACGGGGAGACTACACCCATCTTGCTCTTGCAGTAGGACTGCACCCACCCCGATATCGGAGGCATCCGTTCTGAGGATAAACTCCTGGTCAAGTTCAGGTAATTTTAGTATTGGGGTTTTGACCAGACTCCCCTTTAAAGAGACAAAAGCTCGCTCCTG
The DNA here is from genome assembly GCA_037043455.1 of Cyrtodaria siliqua. Taxonomy (NCBI): domain Eukaryota; kingdom Metazoa; phylum Mollusca; class Bivalvia; order Adapedonta; family Hiatellidae; genus Cyrtodaria; species Cyrtodaria siliqua. The sequence continues at coordinate 10,092 of JAWPHD010005305.1, read as the reverse complement.
GCTTTCCCCCCAAGTTATCCTATTGGGTTGACCTTTCTTTGTCAAGTCTGACAAAGGTGCAGCTATAGCCGAAAAGTTTGGAATAAACTTCCTGTAAAAACCCGCCAACCCTAAAAATGACCTAACTTGTTTCTTTGTCTCGGGTCTTGGTGCTTCCTGAATTGCCTTAACCTTGTCGGGGTTGGGTTTCAATTTCTGGTCCCTCCCGACAACATGACCCAGACACTCTATATCTGCGTAACCTATGTGACACTTGCTAGGTTTTGCAGTCAGTTTAAACCGGCGTAGCCGTTCCAACAGATTACGTAGAGCCTTAATATGGTCTTCAAATGTTGTTGTAAACACCAGGATGTCATCTACAAAACTGTCTGTGTTGGACAAATCCTTCAGGACTTTCCTCATTAACCTACAGAATGTTGCTGGGGCGTTTACGAGACCAAAGGGCATGACCTTGAACTTAAAAAGTCCTTGCGAAGTTTCGAAGGAGGTCATCTCTTTAGCTCGGTCTGAAAGTGGGACTTGCCAATAACCTTTACTGAGGTCTAACTTGGAGAAATACGAATATCCCGCAAGTTTAGAGAATACCTCCTCAATATTAGGCATTGGCTCTGCATCAAAGATGGTACGTTTATTGAGCTGCCTAAAATCGATGCAGAATCGAATTGACCCATCTTTCTTCTTAATAAGTACGACTGGGGATGAAAATGGGGCGTTTGAAGGTTCGATGACACCCAATTTCAACATATCTTTCACCTCCTCATCAACAATTGATCGGGAGTGAAATGGAATGGGATACCCCTTAATTCTTATTGGTTCCCCTGATGTGAGTACAATATCATGTTGCACTCCATCTGTCTGCCCCGGGTTTTCGGACAAGACATCACTGAACTCAGAGAGTAAACTACCCATCTCTCTTTGCTGCTCTACACTAAGCATGCCCGATATGTCTACATCGGCTGCTGTCTCCCTACCTACACTAGTGGGAAAATACATGGGACTAGTGTCCTCACTACTGTCTTCCTCACTATCCTCAATAACTGCAACATTAACTACGGTTAACACCCCTTGTTGCCCATTATCGGTTCTACTGATATACTCTTTCAGCATATTCGCATGAAAGGTCTTTAACTTTCCGTTTATCTCGATACGGTAATCCATAGTGTTCACTATCCCTCTAACGTAAAACGGACCTTTCCATTGTAATAACAACTTGTTATTGTCGGTCGGGAGTAACAGTAACACCTGGTCATCTATCTTAAACTTCCTAGCTCTAGCTTTCTGGTCATAGTACCGTTTGTACTTGGTACTTGCCTTAACTAACTGACTTTGAGCTATCTTACAAGTCTCCTCTAGTTTCTCCTTCAGATCTAAAACATACTGATATGTAGTCTTAACCTCATCACTATCTACTTCACCTGCCCACATCTCTCTAAGAATCCTCATGGGACCTCTAACTGACCTACCGTACAATAACTCAAACGGAGAAAATCCTAAACTCTCTTGTGGAACCTCTCTAAATGCAAACAATAAAGCATTGAGATACTTGTCCCAATCTTTGGGTCTCTCGGTACACATACGCCGTAACATTTGCTTTAACGTCCCGTTAAATCGTTCGACTAACCCGTTACACATAGGGTGATATGGTGTTGTCATGATTTGACGCAAAGACAATAACCTGCTTACTTCAGCCATAAGTTCTGACGTAAACTGTGACCCACAATCAGTCAGCATTTCCTCTGGTACACCTAGCCTACTGAACATATCAACTAATGCCTCAGCTACTCTCTCAGTTTCAATTGAGGGCAATGCGACTGCCTCCGGATACCTAGTTGCATAGTCTACCATGGTTAAAATGTACCTATTTTTCCTATCCGACACTGGAAAAATTGGTCCAACTATGTCTACGGCTACCCTCTTAAATGGTGTATCTATCAGTGGCATCTGACCTAAATGTACTTTGGTCACTCGACCTTTTGGTACTGTCCTTTGGCATACATCGCAGGACCTACAATACCTAGTTACATCTCCACTAACGCCTGGCCAATAAAATTCTGCCAATACTCTATCTGACGTTTTCTTTACGCCTAAATGACCTCCCATAATCGACTCATGAGCTACCTTCCCTAACTCTAACCACCTATCTAAGTAATTTCTAGATCTACTAATGAACTGAATAAATGACTCGCCTTTCTCAGGCAGACAAGCTCTAAACCGCTTTCTAAAACCTTCTTCAGTTAACTCAAATCTCTTTAAAAGAGCATCCTTTAACTTGTCATAGTCAAGAGCATCTAAACTAGGTAATCTAGAAAATACATCTAAGGCCTTGCCTCTCAATAACGCACTTAAATGAACTGCCCACTTATCTTTGGTCCATTCCTGTAACTCAGCATAACGCTCGAACCGTAACAAGTAACTGTCCATGTTATCTTTGTCAGCATCAAAGTATGGTAACTTCGAACCTTTTAACTTCCCAGAATAACTATCTTTCCCTACAGTTCCACTGTCTTTACTATGTGTCTTAGCTGCTTCCAACTCCAAAGCTAACTTATGATCAAACTCTTTTTGCTCCCTCTCCATCATCATATTAGCCTTAGCTAGTCTACCATCTGTTTCGAACCTCTCATGTTCTAACTCTTGCTTCTCCCTTACTAGTCTACTTTCTTCATCTCGCTTCTCTTTAGCTAACCTACCTTCTAATTCTAACCTCTCTGTAGCTAATCTACCTTCTAATTCTAACTTCTCTTTATCAGCATCTAGCTTCTCTTTATCAGCATCTAACTTCTCTTTAGCTAATCTACTTTCTAATTCTAGCTTCTCTTTATCAGCATCTAACTTCTCTTTAGCTAATCTACTTTCTAATTCTAACTTCTCTTTAGCTAACCTACTTTCGAATTCTAGCCTATCTTTCTCTAATTCTCTTTCCTTAAGTCTAAATTCCCTTTCCCTAGCCTGTTCGTCTTTAACAAAGGCTCTAAGCTCCTCACCAGCATACCCTAACTCCTTACCCATTTCCGTAAGATCCTTTATGGACGTCATGTCTATGGACATTGTGGACTACTAACTACAATAATTACAATACACACGTCACTAATAATTCTACTCACTTAACTACTAATGGTAAGTCACTGTGTCCTCAGTAAATACCTGGGCATCATCATAGGACAAGTTACATACACATTAGTACTAGCGCTAACTACTAACGATTATGTGTAGATAGTATCTAGCTTCCACAAAACATATGCACTACATAAAATATCTTAATTTGATATTGGACATAAACCTTAAACAATCATAGAAATGTGCATAACATGTACATGTATATTTACTTCTCCCATTAATATAAGTATACTCGAGTGTCACAACATGAGTAGAACGTCTTGTTCGCCAACCTAATTGGATACTATGTGTATATCAAGGGAGGTAAAACAAACACCCAAATTATTGAGCAAAAGTGCCTCAGACCCACTCGTGTAGACCACTGCGACCTCGCGCCAAGGAAAGAACGGACAAAACAACAGTTTGGACTCACCCTACCCTTGTCGTGTCTTGACTTGTCTTCCAAGCTGTGGCCGTGATCGTCGGCAGTCGCCTTGATGGACCAGAGGGTGGTACACAATTCTAAAATAATAAGTAGAGATTTAGTATATCATAATAAAGATCACTTATTGATTCTTTCCCTCCGTAGTCGCCCAAAATCCCACTTCTGACACCAGTTGTCACAGGATGACCTTAGTGGTTGGGCTAACTCAGGAAAGAATCAATGACGGTGAATGCATTTACATAAGTTTAATGCAACTTTTAAAATATGTTTAATATATATACAATTATCTAAAAAAACAAGCGAATACACAAATGAACTATGAAAAGAATGTTCTCCTGAACGTTTAAGACGTTCTTAGTATTGTTATAAATACTGAATGTCTAAGACACTGAAGTGTTGTTAAAGCTATAACAATGTTGATCTAGCGCGATAACTGTGATGCGCGAGAGCTCATGAAGATGATGATGCGCGAATTCAATGGATGATTGTCATCAAATGCCTTCTGTAAGGGTTGATGACGCGATGCAATGATAGTTAATCTCCACTGAGATTGTGAATGATATTCCTCCAGTGAGGACTGGTAACGGGCCCACCTTGTGTCCCGGGGGTTGTCGTTAGTAAAACCTGGCTGCGCAGGTACGGGGACCGTCTCCACCGCTTGTAACGTTAGTCGTGGAAGCTTAGCTCCACTCCTGGATATCCAAACCTAGATGGCATACTCCGACCCTGGATGGCTTATATCCTGGATGGCTTATATCCTGGATGGCTTAGGCTGTAATTATACATACGTTTTAGATGTCGGTTGACAAACATAACAATCTTGCATAATTACCATTACCCAAACAAATCATTATTCAATCAATATATGTAAGCTGTACTAATGATGAGTAGCAATGTATACATATTCTACAACGCCATGTATACGCTATGTACGTCGCTGTTAATCGATGCCCCTAATACATGTAATATAAACATGATCAAATTACTCATATATTACACTCACTGAGTTATGCATGCACGCATTTATTCTTGTCACTCATCTCATTGTTAACTAATGTTGACAATCGTGTATTACAATCACCGAGTTATACGCCAACGTTAATTAATGCACCTAATATCCACTGTTATCAAATTAATATTGTTTTACAATTAATGATCAATTACAATAATTACATCTAATAAAGTAACTTCAAAATCATATGCTAGTCTAAAGTTATGTTTGAGAAACATCAATGCTAACCGGATGTCGTAACCGCCAAACAAGATGGCGCCGCCCACTGAATACAAATATACGATAAAAGTTTGATAAAACTACTAACCACATGTTGCCTGTGAAATTTGCCGTCCAATCTCTGTTCCAACAAAGTACTATCGATTATCCCGGCGACAGCTAGAAGACAATGGGTTTTATAGCAAACATTACGCCCAAATCATTATTTCCCCCGTTCAGTCCGTGACAAACGTGGCTAAATCTACAGTATTGAATCTACACGACAGGCCCCTTATACAATTTTGCCGTTTAAGGAAAATATACCTATACGTTTACATGCATTAGCACAAAACTAAACTTATGACACGGCCTCTCTGGCGGCCACTTAAAATGTGCACGCTTTTACGTGTTACATGAATAGATCATGAATATTGTGAAATTGTTTCAACTCGAACAATAGATTTTGGGTGTAACCGATACAAGAGCTATATACGACCAGTACGCTCTACCCGTGACATTTTGTGACAATGTTTCAAGGAGCGTCTCCTTATTCTTGGGAAATTGAAAACTTTGTTCACAACTGAACATAAGAGATTGTGAAATATGATTCTCAAGATAAATACCGGATATAGATTGAAACGTGTCTGATCAGCAAGACTGTAAGTTGCAAAAAACACGCTAAATTGAAAATAAGTCTTTCACGTGAAATAACATGTTAGCAGTTTAATATTCTCTGTACAAATTGGGCGTCCAGCCTAATCGTTTAACATCCGCTGCTCCTGATTAGACTCAAATGTCTTGGAAAGCTGAATCCACTAGATAAGTTATATTTTACAGAAGTTTTAAAAATGAATTATGCATATGATCACCAACTTTGTCTAATGGAGACTAATTGTGTGTGGGAATTTCGAAGGTTAATAGTCCCTTCAGCACAATAATCAAGATATAATCACCAATATTGGCCATTACGCTTCGACTATTTTGGGTGCATGGTTTGTGGTGAATTTGATCGTATTTTTGGGTCGAAGGATTGAAGACGTATTAACACACAGATGTCTTATATAATAACAACTGACTTGAAATCATATTCAAACTAGTTAAAATGTAATACGTATATTAATTATATACTGTGTTCGATTGTAAGGAAATCTTTCACTCGATGGCATGCGTGTTTTTGTTTTTTCACTCAGTAATAATAATAATAATAACTTTATTTCAAAAAGGTAACATATTAAGACATATTATTTACAAAGAAAATACAAGTCTTTTTTACAATATGGTCATCTAATAAAACTACACAATGTTACAATACATGCATATAGTGAAAGATAAAACAGTACATGCATCATTATATAACTTCAACCAGACAGACACATTTATTATACGTGTAATGTAAGGTTACAAAATACAATGGAATTTCATAATTTCATTCTTTCAGTAAAAGAAAAGATTTGTATTTAATCTTAAATGTAATTAAAGAATGTGAAGCTCTTATGTCAACGGGAATCGTTCCAAACTACCATTCCTGAATATCCACAAGTACGTTTAAGAATATTTGTTCTAGGTTTTAAATGTGCTATATCCTGCCTAGCAGCAGATCTAAAGTTAAAATTTGAATTTGAAGAGAAGGTTATTAAACTGCTTATTTAATCCGGAGTTAAATTGTTAAATGATTTATAAATCATATCTCCTGTGTGATAATCACATCTGCGTTGAAAGGTAAGCCACTGGAGTTCTTTAAACATTAGTTAATAGTTTTTATTGGTTTCGCGAGAATGATATGTGCGGCCCTCTTCTGGATTTTAAGTATTCTAAATATATGTTACATGTATCCAACCATAATCAAAAGTAGACATAATATAACAATTATAAAAACGTTTCTTCATTTTAAGTTGATTGCATGTTTTAGATATATGAATTGTCCACGATAATGATTCATTAAAGTATATGCCTAGTAACTTTTGTACTTTTTGATTCTGAATAGCCATGTTATTTATTTTAAGCAAAAATTCTGCACAGTTTGCTAAATGTTTGTTTGAACCAAGTATCATACACGTTGACTTTATGGGATTAATAACCATATTATTTATCGTACACCACTTATTACATTTTTTAAATCTGCTTGCAATTTGGTTTGAATACACGATACTGATTTCCCAAATGCATACAGTGTTGTATCATTTGCATACATATCTACATTGGTTTGTTCAGTATACACAGGAATACACAGGAATGTCATTAACATATAACAGAAAGAGTAGCTGACTTAAAATCGAACCTTCAGGTTCTCCAGAAAAAACAGGAAAAGCATTTGAAATTGAATCGCCGATCTTAACTACTTGGCTTCTGTTTGAAAGATACGACTCAAATAATTAAATTCATGTTTCTGAAAAATGATACAGTTTTAATTTTAACAAAAGGATTTCGTGATCAACCAAATCAAATGCTTTACAAAGATCTAAGAAAAGTGTGCCTACAAGATTTCCTGAATCTATTTCCTTGAGCCATTTATCAGCACTGTATATAAGTGCCGTTTGACACGAATGATTTTTTCGAAGTCCTGATTGGTATTCATATATTAGTTTTGTCTTCTTGAAGTAGATATGAATTTGATTAGCAATGAATAGTTTTGATATTGTTGGAAGTATTGAAATAAGTAATTATTTACATCATCTCAGTTACCTGTCTTGGGTATAGGAAGAACACATGCTTCTTTAAGTTTTCTGTAAAAACTCCAAGAATCAAACATTTATTTATCAAATAAGCTATTGGGACAGTTTAACATATCTCTATACAGTTTTATATTTATTGATCCTATGCCGTCTAATCCTGTAGATTTATTTACGTCTAATTTATCAATTAATTGTTTTACCTCGAATGGTGAGATAAGCTCTATATTAAATACGGAACCCTTAAACTTTAATCGTATCCGCTCGTTTGTTTAATATACCACAGGCCTACCTCTCGGAAAAAGTCCTAATTATAATCAAACCCTGCAATTTAATAATATATATATACGAAAAAGAATCTAAAATGCCTTGGAAAGTTGACTCTTATACTGTTATAGGCACAGTATATATATTTGTTTGTAGTTAAGCATTCGATCTTCATCTCAAAACCTAAAACGTTTACCCTTTAAATGTATTAATGTTGTCTCGAGTTATCGAATTGCATTTTTGGCAGCATACAGAACACGTTAGTAAGTTGGCATTGTAAAATTGAGTCTGATATTTCCAAATAGAGCTTTCATCTCATATACTCATTGCTGCTAATTTCAATAAAAGTGATCCGTTTTTTATCAAAGCAACATAGACAGATATCATACATGTTACGATTGTTTTGCTTTTGTTTTGTTTTGCTTACATAACTGTATAACTATATAACTAACTGTTCGTGGCGGATAACATTAAAACATAGACAATATCTACAAGATCGTCAACAATACAGTACCGTCAATAAAAAGTATTATTTTCTATCAATCACGGCACTTTATTCACTGAGCTTACTATTTAGCTTGACGACACAAAACAATTTGACGGGCGTGTCTATATTATTGTGTCTCACAATTCGTATTAACAAACCAATTTAATTTTGTTTTTTCGTTTTTCATATTCCACCGGCGTTACATGAAATATATTAGCATTATCATGATTATTACTATCGTTGTTATTATTAGAGCTGTTTGGTGGTTCCTTTTCTGACGTACTAATGGCAGAAAAGTGTGGATTTTATTAATGAATTGCTTGATGAAAGTAAATGAATAAAGATGGTCACACAGTCAATGCTGGCAAAGGATTCGCAATACGCCAAGAATTACGTGAAATAGGAATAACTTTTGAAAGGCTATCATTATCAGCATGTGAATGTCAGATTTCTGTCTCCGATATTAAGCTGTTAAACAGCCATGATTTAGTGAGATGGATAGCAAAAATAAATCTATTCTAATTTTGTCGATGCATATTCCAACATCCGCTTTGTAAGGCAATCAATGAAATGCGGGTCTGTTTAATGACATTTATCTCTGCCTTGGGATATATTTGTGAAAAACAAGTAACGATGTTAAATTTTAATAGACAACTTGAGTATGGCTCCCTAAATTAGATTCCATTTATTTTGGAGAGAAGGTTAGTAGTGGTGATGAAATATGCTTATATCATAAACCACACTAAGTAGGTATATGACATTATGCATCTACTAATGGGAACCTTAGACATTACCACTCTTGCGAATTATAATTTTATATGTTAATCCCAAATATATTAAATTTGATACGGTGGTAAAAATAGGTTGGCAGGCTTTTTTCATCTGTGTATTTGTTTATCTGTAATGTTAAATGTGTTGGTGTTCTCACACTTGTCTCAAAACGTTTGCTCAAAGTGCTTAACGAAATATGTCTCTTTTTTTCAGCCCGAAAATAAAACTATCTTCGGGCTTTTAAAATAAATAATGCTGATTAATTAAATATACACAACGTTTCTCGGAAACTATGAGGCTCGGAGAATTTATTTACATATATTTTGAGGTAATATGTAACCTCTTCCGCATTGACCTCAAGTGTATCGCTTCAACACACAGTCTGGTTGTTTCTGCATCCGTTGTCTTAATATCATAAAAGTGTGTGTGTGTGAAATAATTAATAATTGTCTGAGACTTTTTTGAACATTCTATTTGTTGTTTGGAGAAAATAATGCGAATATATCATCAATATCAAATGTAGTATGGAAATCATGTGCTTCAGAATCGGGATCGTGTAGTTCGTGTCGGATTTGTAATTGCTTTATTTCGGTGGTGGCATCCGCTGCCTTAATATCATGAAAGTTTCGGTGTGTGTGAAATAAGTAATATTTGTCCGATTCCTTTTTGAACATTCTCTTTGTCGTTTGGAGAAAAGTATACGGATATATCATCAATATCAAATGTTGGTATGGAAATCATGAGCTTCAGAATCAGGGTCGTGTAGTTGGTGTCGGATTTGTAATTGCTTTAATTTCGGATGTGTCATATCCCTCGTAAAAAGTGGTTTACAAATGTTCCAAATATCCAAGCCTAACGTAAAACAAACTAATCGCCGAATAACATAGTTTTTTGCCACGGAACATAAAATAACGTCACGTATATGTCAATCTTTCTATTAGTATCATGAACGTATCGTTTTACATTATACATGATACATAACCGATTACCTCATGTATATAAACTGAGACCCGAGTAAAGTTTGAAAATCATTGGTATATTGAACAGTATATATTTTATAGCATTATATAATACTTCAAACTTTACTTTTATAAATAAAAAACAGAAAATTAAAGACGTTACATTTGACGTTGACGTCACGTCCGTT